>VZRL01003270.1:627-192370 GCA_013397895.1 Origma solitaria
AATAGAGATAAGTTGCATTTTTGTGCTTTTCTAATCTCTGTGGTTTTGTACTGGATGCTGTAGGGTTGTAACCAATCATTTTAAGGGGTAGAAAATTGCCAACCAATAGTTGTTAGATTATTAATGCATATATAAAGAAAGTTTGGTAAATAAAGTTTGCTCTTTCGCCATCTTGTCGTGCTCCTGCCTGACTTGCCTGTGAACTTTCGCGACTCTCCACGAATATCAGAAAATCAGAGCCAACATGTGGCTGAGCCTGGTGAGGGGTGGCTGGTGAGCGGTGTGGCTGAGCCTAGTGATTGTTGGCTGCTGAGGTGTGCTGCTGTCCCTGGGGAGGGGTGCCTGGTGAGGGGCGTGGCTGTGCCGGGTGATTGCTGGCTGCTAATGTGTGTGGCTGAGTTTTCTGAGGAGTGGCTGGTGACGAGATAGAGGAATAGAAGAATACAGAGGAAAAAGCTGGGAGGGGGGTATCAAGTGTACAGTTCTGTGTGCAGTGTGTCCCTGGAGGGAATTAATTTACTGCTGTGAGATGGACTGTCAGCCTCTCTTGTGTCAGTGAAGGATTTCAATCAGAGGAAGGGTTTTTAAATGAACGAATATATAAACCCCAATTTTTTTTTTTTTTTTAAAGTATCCATTCAAGTGGATTTTTTGTTTTCCTGGCTGGTTTTTTTCCTGAAAAAAGAAAAAACTCAGAACAAGTTGAGAAGACAGTCCTATTATGTTTATTCGAATGTTTAAGTCTTACTAATTTTTAGAAAGACAAGTTTAATATAAGTTTCAGGTCATACTGTTTTGAAAACAATTCTTTTAATAGGAAGATGGGTTATTCTTAACTGAGCTGTCTTTTATTAGTTTGACTTAGCCTACAAGTCATTGTCATCATTGTATCTACTAAATCTCAACAAGAATTTTGATCCTTTCAATCCTGCAATTACTTTAATTGGAAAAGAAGGCTCTGAGGAAATTGCGGTAGTTATTTAACTCACAATTAATTGTACTGATTGCAGAAGGGTATTAAAGTTCATTGAAGTAAAATATGTGCAGCAATTCATTGTCTGTTTCTGTCCATGTGCCAGGCTACAGAAAAAAGATCTAAATGAATCCTGGGTAAAAAGGAGGCTGGTGGACAGGCTGCTCAAGACTTGCACAACTTTAGGAAGGGGAGAAGACTAAAAGGAGCAGTTGTGGCTGCAACAGGAGAGTGTAGAAGAGGAGATCAGAAAAGAGAGGTTGTTGAAATATTGCTTAGCTTAAGCATTAGGCAAATAGCTCTTTATTTTGAGGTCTGTACATGCTAAGTTACCTTTATGTTATTCTTTGGAATTATTTATATATCTGTAGCAGACCTAGAAGTCTGTAACAGAGCTTTGACAACTGTTTATATAAGGTTTTAGTTTATTCTTACTTAAATCTTACTGATACTGTTTAGTAGATCAACCATTTTCTGCTTGAATATGTGAGCTACTGACAGATGCCAGTTCTAAGTGGTTCCCTGGGTGCAAACAGAACATGAGCATGCACAGGTTCAAAGCTTTGTTCAGCTTTCTGATTAATAAATTTAAAATACTCTGTTTGTCTAGTAAAAATAAATTGGCCACTTTTGCACAGGCTCAAAAACTCTTCCTTGTGTGGAATTAGACTCCATCTGGAATACTAAGATTGTTTTGACTTACTTGATGGTCTTGGTGAAATTTGCTGGTGGGGTAAATACAAAGCAAATGCAGTTTCTTACAAATCTGATTTGTTTGCAGTGAAAATTTTCCAGAAGAGGTACAAAGTTGAAAACTAACCCAGGGAGTTCTTCATGCACCATTGTAGAAATAATCTTGTGTTCAATAGTAGTGGAACTGTACTTGTTTTACAAAACCTAAGACGAAAAGTTATGTTCTTATGTAACTCCTTCCAGTATTTTATCCATGCAGGTGTGGCCCATGTGTTGGGTTTGTACAATTCTGGGTTGTAAAGGTAAGTGGTAATTGTATGAATCCGCAGGTGGTGATACACATCCTTTTCCCTCCTCCTTGTTTCTTGGGACTAGTTTCTTTTGCAGACTGATTTGAAGCAGCTTTGGGCTGATAAATCTATCCCCTGGGTTCTGTGGCCACATGGAGCTCAGCCTTCAAACAGCTGGATAATCTCTCCTTGGAGAGTTCTGGTGTAACTGGTTTAACTGGTGACAGAGGCATGATGGCAGTGCAGGCACCCCTGCATCTTTCTTAACCTGCTTCGAGCTGCTGAAGTTCCCTAAACTTCACAACAGGCACGAAACTATCAGACTCGAGCAAATGACAGGGTTTATTTATGCTGTCAGAGTAGAAACACAGTTTTGTGGTTTTAGAAATGAAAAATACAAAAAAGACAGTTCCAGTACCTTTGCATTATTGTAACTGATCAAGCATAGTCTCTAGCAAATGAATGAAATTTAAGATAGGGATTTTTTTGTTTACTCTCAAATACTGATATTGGTGGTTTTTTTCTTGTTTAGAAAAATGAACATACAGGGACTGCACTTCCGCACAGGTTAATTAAAAAATTAATTTAAAAATATGTTCCAGTTCTCTGACATATCATCAAGTTTCCATTCATTATGAAATAACTGAATGTCATCATAATACAGCAATATTGCAGCAATAGCTTATTATGTGGATGGTATGAAATCAGTGGTTTTTGCTTTCACTGTAACCTAAGGGAAGCTCTCAGACTGACTTAGAGAATTTGGATTTCAGATACTTCTCTAGATTGGTGGAATCATTTTTTCTGAATTTTCTTGTGCTTTTTTTAAAATTCTCTGGCCTCATTGTATTACTCCAGGGTTTGCAAGTAGGGTTTTTGGAAAAAAAATTATTAATATCCGTGATTTTTTCCAAAATACCAAGAAGGAACGAAAGTTACATGGTGTGATTGGAAAGGATTCGTATGAGGGAAATGGGGATCTGGGCTGATCTTTATCAGGCACAGGTAGCTTCCCACAGGAAGCAATTTTAAAATGTTTGGGAATATTTGATGCAGTAGGACACAAACTGTGTGGGTGAAGTAACAGGATTAGGATGGTCTGACCCTTGCAGAATAACTCTGGTGAACCACTCCCAGTGGCTGGGCTATTCTCTTTAATTAGCTCTAAGTTCAGTGTTCTGTTACTGTTCTTTATAATTAACAGTCTATCAAATATTTATATCAGCTGAAAACCTGGGAGAAGCTTAAACTGAGGCTCCTTCTCTTTGGCCTGGAATGCATTAACACATTCTTGCTTAATTAATTTGCTGTGCTTGTATCACGAGACTAATTCTAACGTCTGACGCACGATTTTGGCAGGCAGTAAGAACTTCTTGTGCGCAGGCTCTTCCTCCCCTGCAGCGTTCCGGCAGGTGGGACGGCGGTGGTGAATTTTGGGCGCGGAAAGCGTGTCAGAGTTAGGGCTGGGGGCTCCGCTCGGAGGGCAGGGCTGGGCGGGCTGGCGGTGTGACGTCACACGGAGCGGGGGCGAGGCTGGCGTGACGTCATCCGCGGCTCCGAGCAAGTGACCGGCAGCGAGGCCGCGCCACGGCACTTGTCCCGGGCGCGCCGTGACGTCACCGTGACGCCACGCGGGGCGGGGCGTTGCCGGGGCGACCGGACGCCGCGCGCGGGGCGGGAACGCTCCGCGCCGTCCCATTGGCTGTGCCCGGCGTGAGGGGGCGGGGCCTCGTCACCCGTCCCGCGCCCATTGGCGGGGGCCGCCCCCCTCACGGCGCTGCCGCCCGTCCCCGTGAGGGCGGGGCCGGGCGGTGCCGGCAGATGAGGGCGCGGCGGGTGCGGACGGGGCGCTCCTGGGTTCCGCTCGTCTCTTAGCGGAGCCGCGCCGTTGTCCCGCTGCTATCCCGGCACGTCCGGAGAAGGAGCCTCTGCCCGTCCCGTACCACTGACCCCGGCGCCTGGGAGCCGCCAGGTAAACCCGGCAGAGCGCCCGGGAGGGGTCCCGGCGGAGAGTGCCCGGGGGGGGCTGTCGCGGTCCCCGCTCTGAGGGCGTCGCACGAGCAGGCTGCTGCACTTGTAGGGTCTCTGAGACCGGTTTTGTTTTGTTTTTTTATTTAAACGCCGTAAAATTTTCCATGTGGGCTGGTACGTGGGCAAGCTACAAAGTTGCTGTTGTTCCTCTCCCCCGCCTCATTCTGCACCATCACTTCCTTGCGTTTCAGGGCTGTGGATGGAAACCTCGTGCCCATCCCACCATCTTCACCTTCTTTCCCTCAGGTTGTGCGCCTGCAAGGGGCAGTAATTCTTTATTTCCACATTAATTATTTACTTTAAATAATAACGAAAAAGTCAAATCAGATTGTGTGTTTCCATAATGAATTTACTCTTAACCTCAAAAGTTAATTTAGAATTCTGAGTATTAATAGAAATTCCCGTTCTCACCTATCTTTCTATATTGTGCATTTCAGATGAGTTGTTTATAGGTAAATATTTTGGAAGCTTTTTTTCTCCAATTTTCATAGTTGAGGAAGGGGATAACCTGAGCTTTACTTGCAGTAACAGAGCACAGAGAATCTGTAGAAGCTGCTTTTTCTCTTAAGAATATGATTTATTACGGGCTTTATATTGCTGCTTTTAGAGGGTTATTGCATGAGACAGAACCTTGCATGTGTCTTTATATCTCCAACAGGGTTTCCTAAAGGACAAAAAGACAAATTTTAAATGTCATGTATAAAGCTTCAAAGAGGAGTCCCGTGCACTTTCCAGAATATAAATAAAAACACTTCTATATGCCTGTAATTAAGTCTGTTCCTTCATTTGTCTTTGCAGTAATAAGCATATACAGAACTGTATTTAAATGTGCAGAATAAGGAAATTTAAAAAAATGAGAGACAAAGACTTCATTCTCTCTGAATGTGTCATCACGTTTTAGAGCACCTGTCATCCCTTCAAGCTCGGGCTGCTTCATGGTCCACAGGGTTGATGTGTAGTAAACTTGTTACCAGTAAAGGACTCAGAATTTTCCCCTGCAAATTATTGACTCAGAACTGTTGCCAAAAAATGGTTTTCTTTCTGTCTGCTTGCTTTCTTCGTTTGCCCCATGTAATCATCCCATAGCACTAGTCCTCAAAATGGTGATTTCTGGAATATTCACATTGCTGGTAATTTTACTTGCATTAAGCCTATTTTATGGTGCGAGACCAGGGGATTATAATGCTCCATCATTTACTTATCTCATCCAAACGTATTTTTAAACCAGCTGCTACATTTGTATGAACTAGCACAAGAAGTCACTAGCTGACCTGTTCTGGCCCGGTTATTTCTCTTCCTAACAACAGAAATGGGAGATGTTCAGGAGCTTAAATATAATTGGTACCGACATCTGTCTGCACACTGACAGAGAGAAGTCTCCACCACAGAATCACCACAGTGACACTGCTTGAAAGTGCTCTCAGGGATGAGGGATAAGGACACAGTGACTTCAGGGGCTGATCCACTTTTTCCTGATACTGGCATCTCTTTTACTTGGAAATTTTGGGTGCATATAATCTGTGAGGACTTTTCTCCTTTAAAAATGGCTATTTGGCATGTTTAACAGCAGATTTCATTTAGATAGAATTGTTAAAATGGTATGAAATTTCTATTGGACTTGTCTTCTGTTTTGTGGCTTTTTTCTTTTTAGATCTCATGACTGTAGGAAACCTAAGAATTCTCCTGGTGGGTTCTGGGTTTTCTCGTTCTGATTTAATTCAGCTGCTCTTTTGAGAGGATGAAACCTTACAGTTACCTGCTGCTGTGATTTCTGTTTCTACCCACAAAAGAAACAGAAAAAAAGGCTGGAAGAGCTTCTAGAGGGAGAAAAAGGGCTATTTTGTGTATTTTAAGCATCTTTTCTTTTAGAAAGAGAGTGGTGCAAAAGAAACATCTACATGGAGTATGCTTTTAGTAACAAGTTATCAGGTGTTACCTAGATGTATTTTCTCTAAAATTCTCTATAATTCTTGTTTTATAATTCAAAAGCTTGTGTGTGGCTTATAAGTTCTGTTATTTATGGGATCTGTTTAAGCTACTTCAGATAAGGTCCAAGTTGCTTTCCAAGTCTGAGTCCCTACTGAGCTCTTTGGCTGTGGGTTAGTTGAACACGAAACCCTTGATTAAAGCCTGCAGTTCTTTCCCAGCATGTGACAAATCAGTACTTTGAACTTTTACTCTGTTCCCTGGTGCTATGCATAAAATCCACTAGGAAAAAGAAAAAAGCCTAAATACAATCCTGGTTTTTAAGGCATTTACTGCTGTCCATATATGCTTTGTTCTGGTGTTCAGCTTGAAGCTGAGGAATAAGAGGTTTTTGGCACCGATCATCCTGGCTAATAAGGAGTTAGGAATGTCAGGTCTTTGGGATGAGAGTTGAACGACATCCAGGTGTTGTTTACTGGCTCCAAAGTATTGATAGCCCTTAACTGGGTGTCCTGGCTTGGCTTCTATATAATGGCAGTCAGGTGTGCTAAAAAGATGGGCAGAGCAAGAGGAGAGCAAAGCTGAGAGTAGAAGGTTTGTGGAAAGAGATAACTGTATTTGAATGTCAGTAAATTTACATTAAAATGCACCTCTGTAACTTAGGCTGTTTATTCTGAGATTTTGGGAAGCCTTTCTGTTCTATTAGAGGTCTCAGGGGGTGAATCCCCCCTGGAATCAGAAAACTCAGAGGAATGGTGGATAGTACCTGCTGCTGCTGGGTTTGGTGTGTTTTGCACATCAGCTTCTCCCTCAGGGTTTTGAAAATATGTAACTTTTGTCCAAAAAAGCCTCTGTACTTGACTGTAATGCCATGGTAGACACTTCCCACAGTAATTTATGGAGTGCTGCAGGTAACGTAGATCAAGCTTTGGCAAACCACGCAGTGAGGCTTGCTAAAAACTCTTTCTCTTCTAGGCTTAAGCAGCCAAAGATGAGTCGTGGAGTCTCAGAAAACAATAACTTTCCCTATGACAACAACCAAATGGTTTTGGATATGATCCTGTGTTCCCTAATTGGTGTTCCTCAGCCTATCAACTGGGACAGTGTGGCAAGGCTCGTTCCAGGATATACATCCAAAGAGGTGAGCTTACTAATAAAAAAAATGGTATACTTCAACCAGTGCTTTATGGAGAAGAAGACATTTCTGAGGGGAGGGAGGGAAATTGAAGTTAAGGGTTTTGGTTTTTTTCTAAAGTAATTTACACCTAATGAATTAAAAACATTAAATAAGCAGTAGATTGAAAAAAGGTGTGAGTTTTGTTGGGTTTGGTTTTTGGTTTTTTGTTTTTTGTTTTGTGGAACCTGAACATTCAAATGAAGAAATGCATTCTGCATTTTATTTCATTAGACCTTACACAGAGTAAGAATAAAAATTACTGGAAAGGAAAAACTAAAAAGTGTAATAAAAACAGTTGCTGTGATACTGTATTCCAAACTCCATACCTAAGACTTGGATGGAAAAGATGCCGGTACCCACTAACCTCCTGTGGGAGGTTACTGGGAATCCTAATAACTCTCTATGCTTATTGTCACAATTCTAAACAAGTAGGAGTTATAGACCTCTATTAGGTACAGAGTGCAGTTGCTTCTTTTTTGATCCTACAAGATGTGGATTTTCCATTCTTTGGTTGGAGTTGGGTTGGTAGAACCTCTGAATACTTCTCTTTCTGGATTGCTGAATTCCCTGGTGAAATATCTTTTTTTTTTAAATAATAATTTTGACTTTTTTATTTCTGAGAGGAAAATGCCCTTGTGATTCAGCAAAGCTGAAAGAAAACAGATCCGTGGTCTTGACTTTCTTGCAAACCTAATCAAGTGTGTCAGGTCACATTTATAGCAGTGCTATTGGGTGCTGCTGTAACCTTGTTATTTAGAACATAAAAATGAAGGATTGGATGTAGAAGCTTCTGTGGAATGTTACTGCCTTTCAAGTGCTTGGCCAAGTGCTTGGGGATGTCTCTACTGTTCACCTTTCAATATGCAGACAGCACTGTGCACATTAAGCAAATAAAATAACAATCCTAATGTTAATTAATGTGATTGATTAGTACATGTCTGATTACTCTGTTTGAAAACAACTAAGTGTCTAACATATGTGGAGTCCCTGTTTAAGGCAGTTACATAAAAGCATAGATATACCTTTATTTATCTGCTGTACATAGTAGACTGGCATCCCAAATTTGAGACACTCTGAATATCAGAAGGATGTTACTGTGTGCCCCTGACCCAAAGGAGCAGCTGGCATGAAGCAATCTCTGTTAACTCAACCCAAAAGAAATAAGTAAAAACAGCTGCTTAATGGGGCTTGACACCTGTGTCACTGGAGGATCACCTGTAGAATTAAGTAGATTTATTTTTGTGTGCAAGTTACATCTGTGTAGGACTTTGCTGAACCAAACCTATAATTATGATTGTGTGGGTATGAATTTACAGAATGGAGAGACTTTCTAGTTCATCAAAACAGGGAATGGGAAGTTTATAGAACTACAGTGGGAATGAAAAATTAATAGAACTGCAGTGGGAAGCACTAGTCCCTTTTGTCCAAATTGCATTGGAAGTCATAAAGTAAAAGAATAGTAATTGTGAACCAATTTCTGTAGCCACTCTTAATAACATTTGACCATATTTTTGGTAAAAGAATTAGATACAAAAGGAGAATTCAAACTCTCCCCATAACTTTCCCATTTGAAAATCAGGCTTAAAATCACAGGGTTTAAGGAAATGAAAGCTGAAACGAGTTCTGTCTAATTTTTTCTCTTTCTATTAGAGACTTTAATTATGGTAACTCATTTTACTGTGTATTTATGTACTTTCCTGTAGCACTAAGTGGGAAGTATTTTAAGTTTGATATCAGTAACTGTTCATGTGCAAAAGATGTGCAATACAATCTCCATCTCAAATCATAGTTATTAAAAATGTGCTCAAAGCTACTGCTTCATTGTCCTATCATTTAATCTTGTGACAGTGTGCAAAAAGGTTTGATGAACTAAAAAGCAATGGAAGTTCACCTGTTGACAACCAATATAATCCCCTGATGGCTGCTGGTGGGAGTCCTGTGGAAACTTTAGCTACGTACATCAAATCCTCCTTGCTCGATACACAGACAGAGTTTCAGGAGCCTGCTATTGGGCAGGATTCCATTACTATAACTGGTATGTTTTCAGTCATTCTGAAATATATTGGCTGTGATAAACAGTATGTGCATGCTTCTAGCCTGAGTGGTTAAGCCCACCCAGGAATAATAGTCATTCATCTTGGGAAAGTTAAGTATAAATACAATGCATACAACAAGGCATTAATTTCCATTAGTTTAGTTTAAGAATCAATGTTTGCTTGGGTATCTTTGATAACAATCCTTCCAAAAGGCATAAATCCTTCTGCTGAATCCTCTGTTTAGGATTTTTGGTGGTGTACTGTTAAACCTACAGCCATTTGAAGTCACATTAAGCAGCATTATTAATATACCTGGGGAGTATTGTGATGAAAAGCTGCAGGAAGCTGAGGAGATAATCCCTTGAGGGCACACCTTCCCCTCCCACCTAGAAGCCCTATGTTTGCAGTGGATGGCTGTGTAGGAGTTGGAGCATGGCATAGATAATTTCTGCTTCACAACAACCTTATGATGACATTAAATGTGTCTTAGTCAATTATGCATCCCAGTAATTACTGGGCAGAAGAGGACCAATCCCAGTAGCTGTAAATTCAGTCACATCACAATTAAATATAATTAATAATTCCTTAAGCACAGCTTCTGTCAGAAGTTGTAATTAAATGTGTGATAGTTATTCTCTGATTTTCAGTATAGACTGAGATGTTCCAGTGACTGTAGAGCTTGGTTAATGTATTGAATGAGAAATTTGCTTCAGTAATGAATAAACACTTTCTGTGCTAAAAATTAAGACAAAAAAATAAAAATAAAAAATTAAGTGAAGCGCTTGAACAACGTGTTCTCTGTTAAAATGCCCTTCACTGCAGCTTTCACTGTCCTCTTTGCAGCAGGAAACACAGCTGTTAGAACTTTGAATAAAATGTTTTTAGTAACTTTAATCAAGGGATGATATTGGAAAAATGGAGTGTCTAGACTGAAAGTGCTTCCCATCAGTTTTCAATTATGTGGTTCCATGCATGGTGTGGGATAAATGTTGCTGGCACCCACAGGTCCCTGTTTACAGAATTAGTAGCATCCCAGTGGGCAGTTAATGAGCTAACTCCACTTCTAGAACTCCTGAGACAATTAGTGCATGTTTTCTTTTTAACAATGTAATGTATGTAATGAGTATTAATGCCATTTGATCCACAAATATAATGTTTCCTATGACAAGGTCCTAGCCTGAGATTGTTCTCTGTTTTCTTTGCAACTGTGGATAAATCATTTGCCCTGTTTATGTGTAATTTGTTGATATGAAATTAGGGGATTTTTTTTTTTTTTCTCACAGGCTTGGGTGAACTCACCTTCTTAGTATTTGTGAGGCACTTCTACATTTCAGAATTGGGGATTTGAGAAAATCCTATTTGTAAATGTTTTTTGTTTAATTAATTGCTTCCTAGTGGATTTATCCACATTATCTTATTGTTAGGATGAAGAATTTTGGGCCTGTTTGCGTTTGTTTGTAGTTACGAGTAACAGCAAGAAAAAACAAGTCAGACCATACTCATTCTGAGCTGGATTCTGGTTTTGGCTGAGTTACAAAAGCTCATTTAATACTTGTTAATTATAAGGCAAACTGCTGTTACGTCTCTCTGAATGCATCTCATGGCAGTAAACAAACACATAGGATAGCCTTTTACCTGAAGTATTTATTACCAACTTTCAGAGGTCAATCAGTCTGTAAGCTTTGAGGGGGGAATGAAAATTGATACAAAGAAATGTATGCTGAAGTTCAGATGTCCCCATTAATTTGGCTGTGTTGCATATTCTTGTCAGAATTATTTCCTTCAGTAAACAATTCTATGTGTTCACAATGAACTTGTTAATATTTGCAGACAGAACTCTTTTCATACCACAGATTTCCACAGTCTCTTCTTTTAAACCTCACACCTTTGATTCAAAACTTAGGGTTCCCACCATACCTGCCTGCAGTGGGATGGCTGCCCAGAAAGCTGTGGCTGGAGCAGCCTTTTCCAAGGTTTTATTGGGAGTGATTCTGTTGAATAAATCTTCCTCTTCTGTTAACTGTGCTCCCCTATTAAGGCCTTACTAACACTTAACTGCAAAGCCTTAGGCTGCGTCTTTGGAGAAAGTTTTCTTTCTTGTGCCTCTGGTATGATAATTTTGCTTTCCTGAAGGGCATAACTCCTGTGTTTTGAAACATATCGTTTTTGCTGTCAGTCTGCTGTAGTTGTTTAGCCACGAGATGAAGATGTCTGTCTTAATCCTCTTCAGAAGAGTACAGTCCCTTACATTACACAAGAGGGGAGAAGATGCTTCTGGAACTCCCAGAAATGTGAGAGAATGGCATAAACATGGAAAATCACCACCTTAGGGGTTTTCATCAGTGGAAGACAGATGTGTGCCCTTCCATTGTTTAAAAAAGATAGCTATCTTTCTGACCTCTAAGCAAGATTATTGAGGTTTCAGACTGTAGTGATCCATTCACAGCTGGAAAAGACACTCATTATTTTAACCCTTGATCCAGAACTCACACTCCTGAACTTCACTAGGTTGTGTGTCCACTTTCCACTGCTTGTAGTGCCTTTGTGAAGATCAGCTGTTTGAAGTGCATCTGTCCTTTATTCCTGGAATAACCTCCATGATGTAGCTCTAGGACCAGGCTAATGTCATTGAACATTGTTTTACACGATCAGCTGATTTAAGCCACGTGTGTGAGAAATTTGGCAAAAACAAGCACATCCTAAGAGTCTTCTACACTTCTGCTTGGAAGCTGCTTGTTTCCAGTGCTGGCACATGATGGGTAAGGAGTGGGGTAGTCTCAAGTTATGTCCTGGCAGAAGCTTTGATGTGGCAGGGTCTTAGGAGCCGCATCCCACAAAGCAGACAAGAAGAGCTGAAGGAATGGGTTGCATTCCCAGAATGAAGTGCTGAAGGCTGTGGCTCTCATGTTCTTTGTTGAGCCAGGACTGATGTGGGTTTGCAGCCAAGTGTCTGGGTGACCCAGGAATGCTGCTGGTGTGAGTTCCCAGTAAATGGCACTCAGAGCAGGAATTTGGATTATTTAGTAGCCCTTATGGAAGCAGATTTGTTGGTGGCTGCGTCCCATTGCTCCACCATGACAGCCATACTTAGTTGCATTTCCAAGATGCTGAAGAGCAAAAGATCAGGCAGTTTTGTTCTAATGCAGCCTTTTTTTCTTACATTGAAGGAAGGCCCAGTGCAACTTCCACAAGGAGTTGTTCTTCAGAATCTGAGAAAGGTGCTGTACATAACAGTGGAGAAAGCACTGATGAAACGCAGGGGTAAGAAGAGCTTTGTGTGTTTGTTGTCTAGGAGATTGTAGAACTGACAGAAAGATGTCTGAATTGCTCGTATTTTTCTACTATTGGGAGGAAAACAGCTGGAAACATCCTAATAAATGCTGTAAGAAATTTGGAAACCTTACATTGCTACAGAAATACAAGGACTAGGTTTGAGAATGTGTTGTGTGCAATAAGGTATTTATAAATCTGTACATAACGTTCCTCTGGGTGATTGATCACTGCTGAGGCAAGAATGGGAAACATACCTGATTTTAAAAAGGAGTGAAACAAGACTGATGCTCAATTACACTGACAGGTTCGTTGCTTACCATAGATTTATCCTATGTAAAAGCAGGAAAAGAAAGCTGTAAATGAAAAATTTTCCCATGAATTCAAATAGCCATCCAGGTCACTTGCATTCCATCACATCCCTGTTTCCGTACTATATAATTACACATAGAATAATGTTTGTTTGAAACCTAAACATCTCTCTGTAGAGATGGCATTTACTGATTCTAGCTTCAAGCTTTTCTTAAGAAACAGACATTTTAATATACAATAAACCAATCTTAATTTCCACAGATGAAAATTTCTGCTATTGTCCTTGGTGCCTCAGTAACTTCGGCATCTATATGCGCTTATTTTTCAAAGAAAATTGAAAAGGGAACACAAATGAATTCTCTATCTAATTCAGGTAGTAACCTATAACACACAGGTGACAAAATTGGGGAATGGAGCTAGACATTTTCTATTTCTGGTCCCTTAATGAAATCACACTGATTATCTGTAGAGTATATGCATGTGTCTTCTTCACCTATCCAACAATAATTTCTATTAATAGTTAATAACTGCAATTTATTTTCCTTCTGTCAATAAAACCCTGTTGGTATCATTAGTGTTGAAATGCATGATCCAGAATTGGAGATGAGATTGTTGGGATTTGGTGTCCTAATTTGCTTAGGCTCCTAACTTGGTTTGTGGCTTTTTTCTTTTGAGGCCGAATATGGTGATCCATGTGTGTGATGAAGCCAAAAACCTCAAAGAAGATTTTGTGTGTCCTCGAGACCTTTTGATTTCAGAGATGAAATACTTTGCTGAGTACCTGTCAGTGGATGCCCAGCGCTGGGAGGAGGTGGACATTTCCGTGCACTGTGACGTTCACATCTTTGACTGGCTGATAAGATATGTCAAAAGGAACTCTAAAGACTCTGAGGCTAATGAAATGCCCACTTTAGGTAAAAGTAGATAATTTCTTGTCGGTTCATTATGTTCTGTACTAATTGAAGATGAATGGTTTTGATGCAGTTCAGCCCCAGTCTGTTTGTTTCTGACTGGAGCTTGTCAGTTGTTAGAAAAGCACTGCCACAGAGATCTTTTGGTCATTTCAGCAGATGTCTGCTTTGTCAGCACTGACAGCTTTGAGGAAGCATGTTGAAAGCTGAAGCAGTAAAAAAGCCCTAATATATTTTGGTTTGTGATGTTTTTAATTAAGACTCTTCAGGCCTCTGCTGACCAAGGACAGAGTGGTAGATTTAAAATGCTGATGATTGGTTTGTTTGTTTCTCCTCTGCTCCATGTTGGTACAATTGCAATGTTCTCTACAATGTCAGTGCAATCCAATACAATGATAGAAGGGCCTTTGCCTTTTTGGATTTGAGGCAAGTTTTATGTTTTTAAATGAGCCTTTGCTGCCATTTTTTTAAATATAACTTTATTCTCTTGATTTGTTTATAATTTGCAATGCAAAGGTTATGTTGAGAAAATCTCAGCTGGGTGTGATGGCTACAGATGGAAGTTAATCCTGTTGTGTAATTGTTTAGTCATTGTATCCCTGCAAAGCCATGTTTTCCCATTTTAAGAAATTCCAGGTTCTTAGAGTTGTACTCTGGCCACTGAAATGGTAAACCAAAAGTTTATTTCTTAAGATGGTTAAAAGGTTCTATATACTAGAAGGACAGGTTCGTTGCTAAAACAATAGCTAAACCAGATGCTAAATATGAAGATGGAGCGATGAATTACAAAAAAAGTTGATGTAAAAAACCCCACCTTTTTTCTGTTGCCTTTTAGAACCATCAAATGTCATATCAATCCTTATTTCTTCTGAGTTTTTGAAGATGGATTCATTAGTAAGTATTAAGACAGATTGATTCTCTGCCATTAATTACACAGGGCACAGTTAATTACTAGCTGTCTTAACAGCTTGTTTGTTGTGCTTTGGCTGTTACATAAACAGGTGCTGCAATGAGAACATTTTGAGATTTTTACCGCTTTTCCTATTCAGTGCTGTAATCCAATATTTGCAGAATCTCAATGCAATAAAACTTGGAGTTATTTCTAAATGTGATAGTGTGATCTTGGATTCGCCTTCAGATGCCTGATCTAGAGTGCTTGTTTTATATCCTTTCTACATGAATGGCATGTTTGCAATTTAGGATCTGATTTGCCAGATCTGTATAAGGAATATCTGCTGACTTTGTTAAAATGTTTGCAAAAGTTCTGTTATTGGGGTGACCCACAGTAAAGCACAGCTGTTGAAGTTGAAATCCATGTGCTCTGTGGTTCTTTAAACAAACAATTGGAAGTTATCATTTACTGAAATTTTTGGAGGAGAACATAAACTGAGTCATGTTAATTCCGCATCTCCTTTAGGCAAATGTGAGGTTTGTTTTTTTTACTTTTAAGTTGACTGAAGTAGTTTTCCAAAACACCACACTTCCAAAAAAAAAGAAACTTTGAAGTAGTTAGTATGAGGTTTTTTTGTCTAGAATTCCTTAACATTCCTGTTTCTATTTTTCCTAGGTAGAAAAATGTATTCATTATTGTCACAAAAATATGAATGCTATTCTAGCCACACCATGTAACATGAACTGTATCAACGCAAATCTTGTTACACACATTGCTGACCTCTTCAGGCACAATGAAGTGGAAGAGCTGAAGGACAAAAGAGACAAATTTAAGAGGTAACTTTTTTGCCCTGTGATACACTACTGAAGTGCTGTTGAGCTTTTTGATCATATTTCATGACAGCAAAGACTGTGGAGTTTGAAATTAAATATTTTATATATTCTCATGTAATGTATTTTTAACGCAGAATATCATTATGTGACTTCAGAATTTTATACTAAAATTATGGGCAAAAGAGCTTCTATAGGAAATGAGCAAAACGAAAGGCCACACTAGGAGCATGGCATGGATGAATTATTAATGAATTCTCACATGGTAGCCAGGATTAGGGTGAGAAACCTTTTATGGGATGACATGCTCCTAATTGGTAGAGAATGGTTTTGGCTTCAGCATCCTGTGAACTTGATGTTTGGACTTAGAATTTGGGATGGCTGGAAGGCTGAATAGTTGTGCTGGAATGTTGTTTCATACACAAGGAATTCCATCTTACTATCAAGATAAGGACCATTTATTGGAGTGCAGACTGACAGACCAGCAAGGTGATAGTAAGAGAGAATTTTAGTCAGTAGAGATTGTAATTTTTGCTGTGAAATTGCACTTAATTCTAATATTTGCTAATAAAAGATCTTCTAGTTAAGGGTAAAAGCTGGCAGTTTTTATTGGCGTGCAATATAAGGGGAAAAAAATCAAAGGATCTCTTTTGTCATGCCGGTGTAAAAATGAGATGAACCGAATAATTTAAAGGAAAATTATATTAAAAGCTACTTTCTGAGAGTGCCTTTGCTTATCAGAATGTAATTGTTAATCTCACTGTACATAAAGCAATTTTCATCTTTTTCTAATGGGTGAGCTGTGTTGCTGTCATTAATAGTAAACTTTTCTGCAAGAAGATTGAGAGACTGTTTGATCCAGAGTATGTAAATCCAGATTCCAGAGGGAATGCAGCAACGTTATACAGGTATGGTCTTTTTATATTGCTACTTCAATAGCAAGGTCAGTCCCTGTGTTTAGAAGTCCTGCTCTTACTCCAGTGCTTTCTTTCTTTCTTTCTATTATCTTTTTTTTTTTTTAAATCTAGGTGTTGTTTATGTAAAAAGCTGCTAACTAAAGAAACTGAAAGGAGAATTCCTTGTGTACCAGGAAAAATCAACATAGACCAACATGGGAATATTGTCTATGTTCATATAAGGTAGTGAATATATACATATATATTCCTGCATAAAATGTTTCTCTAACTCTGTGATTTTGGGTGATTAAAAAGCCCTACATATTCAAGTAGTCACATTACAAAATGGAGTTATAGACATATGAAAAGTGTATGAAATATCTCAACTTCTTGTATTACCTAGCAAAAAATAAAACGGGGGGATGTGATTATGATGATGTACTACTCAAATTCATTCAGCAGTGCTGCTGCTGAATGGAAATGGGAAAACTGCAGCTACGATTACTGGGAGGGTTATTTTGGGTTGCACTGCTTTAAATAGAAAATACTCAGCTAATTCCTTCATCAGATGGTTTTAAGATGTGTGTAGTTGATGGCAGATTGAATTAAGTGCTGCATTTCTTCAGGGTTTACTAGTGAAGGATAGACCCCACTCTGTCAGAAAAGAAAGGCTAAAGACTGTCCTAGACTGACTTCATACTGTCAAATCAAATACTCAACCTGCTTAAATACTGCTATAAATAAACTTTGCCACTTGTTTTTTTGTTCCTGAAGTATTTGTCAGAGGCGCTTCCGGCGCCTGTTCTGTATGAAGCCTGATTCATTTGGCACAAATGTTTAGTTCAGTTCTGTCCATTTGATCCATGGCTGTGAACAGCTGGATTCTCTTTATTAGTGAAGATCAGAACATGATCAGCTGCAGTTCCCTCCCTCCGCACATGCCGGCTTTTAAGGAGAATGGTGGGAGATTAATAACAGACCTTTCTCATCAGATATGTTTTGTTTAGAACAACAAAAACAGTTCCATATCAGCTCCCACCAGTTATTCCAAGGTGTGGAGTAAGTTCTGCCTAATAGAACCAAATCTTGTGCCCCAGTCCTGACCTATTTAAGATCACTGGTGATTAGTCACGTAAAATTCATTAACTGTATTACTTCACTTAAGCTGAGTGTATGTAGCTGCTCTGCAATTCCCAGCAGATAAATGTGCAGGGCTTTAAAGTCACTCAGAGGATTATCTAGGTTGTAATTACTTACCTTGTGCTTCTTGTGATGCTTTGCTACACAGAATATGTTTACTGAGAAGTGATGCTGGCAACTAACGAGTTCAGGTTCAGGAGCTATTACAATTCTACCTTTAATGATTTAAAAATCATTTTTGATTTTTGATCCTCTAGTCATGCCTAGAACTAACTTCCCAACTGCAAGTACAGCTTGCTTAGACTAGGTTAGGCACATATTTAACAAAAATAGATCAGACCAGGACTTAAAATTGGGGGAATATTTTATCTGCTCTTTCTGAAGATAACATGCCCCCTGCAAGCTGCATATTCTCTTTTGAATTCTGAAGAGGTGTGTCTTATCTGATCACTAGGAAGGAGCAAAGTCCTGTCTTTTTAGGACTAGAACTGTCAGGTATGTACATTCATCAAAAGGGCATGAGCTTGTGTCTTCAAACTTTATTCCTTAGCTAAGTAATTACTGTGGTATTGCAGATACATAAACTATATTTGTCTTCACTTACAAATTTGCAGCATATGAATCTTGAGATGAATCAAGCTGTAATTATTTGTTGTGAGTGAATTTGGGATGTTGTGAAAGAATAAAGGCTCTTTTGTCATGCTCTGAATTTAGTAATGATTGTCTCACATTGTATCCTTCCTGTAACTCTGCTGTAGACTTTTCACCAATGAAACCTGTGTTGTTCTGCTCCTTCTCCCACCTCACCATTCTAGTGGCAGGATCAAAACAGAGTCATGACTTTGATGTTTTGCTTTTTCAGAGACAAAACCTGGGAAGTCCATGAGTATTTAATTGGCCTCCACGAGGAACTGAAATCCTGGCGGGATGTTTATTGGCGTCTTTGGGGGACTGTCAATTGGTTGACCTGCTCAAGATGTAACCAAGTTTGTATAATTTCATTTTGGCTTGTGGTGGATGACTTTTGGGGGGCGAAGCAGGGATTAAAGCAGTTTGGAAAATATGTGGTAATGAAGCTTGGTATATATTCTTCACAGTACAAAATTTTTACTTCCATAGGTCATCTCATCTCTCTCTCTCTCTGTTTTTTTTCTAATGTAGTCTTTCCTGTGTACTGAATTCTCCCACTGCCAGTACCATTCGCAGCCAGTTCTTTATCCAGGTGTAGCAAGTGCCCTGGGCTCAACTGGCACAGGAGTGTATCCCTGTTGTAACCAGAAAGTTCTTCGTTTTGACCCTACAACTCTCCCAAAGGTACTTCAAACCAGCTCTCTTTTAAAAGAGCGTAACACATAGTGAGGGGGGAACCATGTTATGATAATTGATTGTTTTCCAAAATAAGGATTGTAATTTAGAAGTTGAATTTTTGTTATTATACTGACTGAAATCAGTTCTTCCTATTAACTCTAATACTTGATCTCCTGTCTCTGTGTATTGCAGGGCTGCAAAGTGAGGGATCATATGGTTGAGTTACCTCCAGAAAGTGAAGATGGGGATGCTTTGCCATCTCAGAGTGAAGATGGGGATGCTTTGCCATCTCAGAGTGAAGATGGGGATGCTTTGCCATCTCAGAGTGAAGATGGGGATGCTTTGCCATCTCAGACTACTCAGATCTTGAATGATCTGCTGCGTCATAGAGATGTTATAATTGTTCCCTTCACTAAGGATGAGAATAGGTAAGAACACTGTATTGTGTTACTGAAATAACTTAGCCTTCAACAGTGAACACGTGGGCTTGTTGTATTTGAGTTCTCTCCCATTTTAAAATGAGTCATAAGACTTTCTAAGGGTAATTTATTTTTGGTTGTTTACTTGGAATTTGGGAATTGAAGAACAGGTACTTTTTCCTTTTACCTTTCAAGCAGGCATTTAGTCACTCAGCCTTCTTAAGCATTCACTCCTATGTTTATATTTGAATGTATTGCTATCAAAATGTTATGTGGCTGACTTGGAGGTCTGTCTGCTCTCTAGATACATGTTGAGTAAATTGAGACTGATTCTGAAGTTGTGGAAGAGAAATATTTATTTTTGGCTTATGTATTTCTCCCTTAAGTGATTCTGGTATTGGGCTCAGTGATGAAAAAGGCCTTGAATGTGATGTGCTTGCAGAACCAAATACACCATGGGGCCCCAAAACTGGAGAAATCAATGCTGTGAGTGCTAATGCTTTTCCTTCCTTTATTTTGATAATGAGGATTCTTATAAAGGTACTTTGAAGAAGTTCTTGAGCAGCTTTTTATTAAAAATAAAACCTATATATTGTTGGAGGAAGAGGCACACTGGCTGAGCATTGTGGGATAGGATAGGCACAAAATACCTGTTTGGTGAAAAGGCAGAACTCTTCCCACGTCTGCTGGAAATACTTCAGTACATGTGAGGGAATTTTCCTTATGTCTGTGTTTTCCACACCACTCTCAAGCTGATGGTATTTAAGGATCCAGTCAAGCTGTAAAATACATAGTGTGGCAATATTGAAGTAATTGCTGCCTTGGTTTTGTCTGCTAATGTATCTGAGGTTCTCCACATGACTGCTGCAAGTCCACAAAAGATGATCATTAACTTGGGTGGTGTTTTGGTTGAGGTTGGTTGGTTTGGGATTTTTTTTTCCACTTTCAAGATGTGTAAGATCCTCTTTGGGGTTAGTAATTCCAGAAAACTAAGAGCTCAGGATGGGAGGAGGCCTTTTGGGAGTTACCAGTGTAGAGTGCTGTAACATACCATTCCTATTTTTAGAATTCCTCTCACTTTTTTATTCTAATTATTGTTAGTTTTTTAACTTTTATGCCCTTCTCTCTTTTTCTGACTACAGTTTTTGTCTCTGAAGAATTGGACTTTGCAGCTGGTTAGTAAAATAATTTACTCATTATTTTAAATATTTGATCTTTTGTACTTGCAGAGAACTAGCTTTGATTATTATTTTCTAACTAATGAGACAGAAAATGTATTTCCTTGCTTATGCTTTAATTTGGAGGTTGTATGTAGCAACACTTTTTACAAGAAAGTATAAAGTGTGTGTGAATTGGCCTTGATAGAAATCAAAAATTCCTTTAAGTGTTTTTGTAATTACAGCAAACCACACTAGAACTGCATACATCAGTTTTTAATAGTTTTTTAGGCTGAGAGAAACATAAATCAAAATCCAGAGTTTTGAGTATCTGTCTCTCTTGGCTGGTCTGAGGTGTTCCACATCTTCAATGTTAAGCTACATCATTACTCATTGCTAGGCACTCATTGTCACTTAATTTAGATATATTTGTATAGATATATTCAAACAATGTAAACATCACATTACTGAATATTGCCATAATTCTGTGCTGACCTGTTAGGAATTATTCATTCTTACATCACTGAAACAGGGAGTTACGCTGGGTGTCAGCTCCTTCAGAACAGCTTCAATATATAATTTAATAGAAACCCATCCTCACTTTTAATCTCTGGATTCTCCTCATGTTGATTAGAAACAGCAATCACTGTTATCTGAAGAGGAGGAGTACACCACTGGCTCAGAGGTCACTGAGGATGAAGTGGGGGATGAAGAAGAAGTGTGCAAGAAACCAGGTACAGTGAGTCCTCCTCTCTGGAATTATGAGAGAGGGATTTGAGGCGGCAGAAGTCCTCTGTAAGCAGATTTTGAATATTAGGTGTTTCAAAAATAAAAACCAATCTTACTTGAATTTTGTTTCTAGTTTTTCTGTTGTTAGATGCAAATTACACCCCTGCTTGGTGCCATCAAAAATCACTGGCAAACGAGGAAAGCTGTAACTGTTCATGTCTGAGAAAGCCTTGGAATTATCAAGCACTTATTTTGCAGGAAATGATCAAATTAATGAAAGTTCACGTAGTAAATGTTGGGAGAAAAGGCGGCAATTTCACGACTGCTCTTACATGCAGAATAAAATAAAATACATGCAAAATAAAATTTGCAGACTATTCCTTTGATTGCATAGAGGATTAGTGGTTAATGTGGCTAAAATTGTGTCTTCATTGAAGCTAAGCTTTATATTATCCAAAAAGACTTTTTTTCCTTTTTATTTAATGTGATAATGGGTTTAGGAACATGGAAAGCCAAAAAGCATCATCTCCTTTTCACCCTACTAATGATTCATTTGAAGAGAGGCAATTCTTTGTTCTTTTTGTCTTTACTCAGAGGGGGATTGGAATTGTACCAATTTTTGTAAAAAAATATATATAAATTTTGAAAGAAAATTTTTGTAATTAAAATTTGTAGTTGTTTGATCTGATATTGCTCAGAATTTATTCATTGAATTAATATGGTTGAAAATGTAACTTGCATGGGGACTTACTTTTAAATTTAAAAAATTTATGCTGTTATGCTGCATTTTAAATATATACTCGAGTTTCTGTATATTTCTAATAGAAAAGCATTTGAGCAATGTGTGTTAGCATGCCTGCAACACTAAAAAAAGGAAAATAGCCTGTTGATTTACACTATTTGTAAGGAAATAGATAGAGGGGAAAAATACTTTAGGAGCTGTGTAGTTGAGAAATTCCAAGTATCTGAGGGTATGAATAGATATTTCTTCCATTAGTAGGGAGAAAGGAGAAATTAAAGAAATCCTACAGGCACCCAAAGAAAGTGGTTTCTTCACCTAGTGTTCAGAAAAAGGAGAAGCCATCTGATAAGGTAAAATCACAGCTGTGAATCCAGGCTCTCTGGCTGGGTTAAATAATGAGGAATTCTCTCTGAGTTTTGGACTTGACCTTAAAACACATTTAATGTGCTTTTCTTTCTTCAGCAGTCAACTTCCCGAGATGCATCTCCGTTCATGTAAGTAATTTTCAAAGCCCTAGAGAGATCTTTTAGTATCTCTCTGTTTGTGAGCTGTTCCTCATTGCTGGGTGTGCACCTTTCTTTTCCAGTGTGAGCATGCAGCAGAACAAATGGGATGCCTCCAGGTCACTGAGATACAACCAAGATGCTCAAAGAGAAGATGGTCTGTTCTTGCATGGGTTTAGCTTTCATAAAGTTAATATTATGTGAAGAAAATGATCCAGATAATTTTCTTTAAATATAGTGAGCTCCACCCTTTAAGGGTGGATTTAATCTCAGATACAGCACTGGGATTTGGGGTGTTTATGTGATTTATGTGCTTTATTTGGAAGGTCAGCACACAACCTACAGAAATTATAGCTGTGTCATCTTATGATTATAAAAGTATGCAGATATTTTTTCCTGCATCCCTGTGGCATTTCTTGTCTATGCAGATAAAGAGAGAAACATCCACTTCTATCTTTTCCCCATTCTCCATGACTAAAATATTCAGAATGGTATTAATTTGTTCTGCCTTTTTTTAATCTCTCCTGAGACTCTTGTGCAATTTTGCTGTTTTGAAAAGCTCTGCCTCAAAACCATTTCCAGTGATTTTGATCTCAGTGTAGTGCCTCAGGCTGATTCTGGTATCTGCCAAGGCTGCTGAGGCTCCATCATGCCATCAGGATTTAGGATCTTGGTTGTTAAGGATTTTCATATGAATTGAAAAAAATTACCAATCCAGTATCACTAAAGTCTGTGTCTAATACTCCTTGTATTCAGTACAAAGGAAAACCACTGTTCTAAATATCCTGTCTTATTTCTGACAGATCAGAGAAGAATGTCTGAGATTACAGGGCACCTAATAAAAATGAGACTGGGAGACCTTGATCGAGTCAAATCCAAAGACAGCAAAGAAGTAAGATTTGTCTTGGCAAAATGCAGTGTTTTCAGAGTAGAACTGAGCCTTGGTTAACAAAAATATTAAGCACAAATGGAAATACTATCTATTCAATACTTAAGCTAAATCTTCATTTTGTTCCAAGCCTGATTTTTCAGGGGATTATAGTTTAAAACAATATTTAAAGTTCACTGCCTTTAAAAACTGATCATGGCAAACAGGATGGGTTTAAAAAATTCAGTGCTGCGTTGTGATAACGTAGTATGCCATAGGTTCTGTGGAATATTAGTGATTTATATGGAAAGTTGTTGATTACATTGAAGTAATGTCAAAACTTGGTTTTTTGTTTTCTGGATTCCAGTATGCAGGGGGCATTTATTCTAGACTTGAAGCTCAGATAAAAGCTTCAGCACAGGTCAGTGCACGACAAAGCAATGCTGAGAAGAATCCCAGGTAAGATTTTAAAATAAAAGCAAGAAGTAAACTCAGGGATTTCAGGGGAGTGGGTGTTTAAAGAAAAACATGCCTCATTTCACACACTTCTTACGGATTAGCTTCCCTTCCACCAGATTTAAGCCATATGAGGTGTGAAAGCTTCTCTTTGTAAAATAAAACTAGAGCTGGGAGAATGAAACTCTTGGAGCCATGCTGGCAGGAGGTTCACTGCAGCTCCAACATGATTTTTTGATTTTTTTTTTTTTTTTTAATTATGGAAAACTGGAAAAGTATTAGCCAAGATTTTTAGCATATTCTTTGCTCTTCTTTCAACAATCAGAAACTTCACACATCAAAAACCTGCATTAATAATGTAAAAAAACCCTACAGTAATAACAGAAGTATGTTTTTATGTGCTTTTTAATCCAGGTCAAAAACTCGTTTTGGTCAAGGCCGTCCAACATAAGAAATAATGGACACACCTTAGCCAGAATTCATTCCTGCTTCCTGAAACTCCACTGCACTCTGACATATGGAGAATGCACATTTCTGAAAGCTTTCCAGTGACTTATTTATTACTTTAAGCCTTGTAAATTATTTTGTGCTATAAATGAATGCAAATCCAATAAGGTCTGTACTTATTTTAATTGTAAATATACTATTTCTTAAATTGAAATTTAATTGGTTTTTTTTAGGCTATTGTATTAAGTTGCATAGAAAATATTTTATAAATTGACAAAATTAAATTATCAGACTAACTTTATTTATGGGGGAAGACACTAATATGCCTTTTGGTGTGCTAGAAATACTGAAAAGGATGAAGCAAGACTACTGAATTCTGAATGCAGTCAGCAGCATTAACCCAAGTCTCCTCGTGTATTTATATTGTGTTGTATTTGATGGTATGTTTTAGGTCAGCATTCTGGGGATTTGCATTCAAAGTCCATGACAATACCTGTGACTTAGACTAGTTCAAACAAAATTTTCATGCAGTTCTGAGGCTTCCTTCTGTACATCACACAACTCCCACTCCTCTGAAGGTGGGTAGCAGGTAGGGACTAGACCTCCAAAGATGCTCTCAATGCCATGATGGTGCAGCATTGCATCTTGCATGTGAACCACTTGCTTTTCTTGTATATGAAACCCATACTCATTCCCATTCCTGATGGCTCTTGCACAGGACAGTGCTTTGTTCCCTTCTAAACCCCAGACCTTAGGATGCAAAGCAGTTCTAACTCTGATGCTATGCCACTCAATTTCTGTTATTAACTCTGCATCTTTCAACGGAGATGTATCATTAGAAAGGCTTGTGCACATAGATCTTTTGGGTCTAGTTACTCCCTGAAACCTGCCTGATTAATACTGTTCCGAAGTCAGATGCACTTTCAAGTTCTGTATTTGGAGCAATAGAATACAAATCCAGGGCTACCAAAATGAAATAACTTGCCTAGAAAATACGTTGCATATTAGCAAAGAAAATGGCAATAATGGTAATAATAATAATAACGGCTGAATTCAAGGAAACACGTTCTGACTTTTTGAAACAGGTAGAAAGAGCGCTCAGGGAAAGCTTATTCCAGCTCCTGGCCGTACAATAAACTGTGAGTTTGGAATTAAGTCAGCAAGATCCTGGCGTGGGGCAGGGTAAGGAGAGGGAGATTTGTTTAAATGCTCTTCTCTCCATTTGGGCTTTTTTGTTTGTCCTGTTTCTTGGTGATGTTGGTAGGTGTTAGAAGACTAGAATAGCAATACTTGAAAATACTTCTTTCAAGGTGGAAGATTTTTATTGAAGCAATTAAAAGTCAGTGTTACTTGTGTGTTTTGTCCAATGCTGTAGCAAATTTGGAGCCCATTGAAACCAACAGGCAAAATTGGATTTCAGTGGCTTTGATTTCATGCAGGAGTGCTTTAATCTGTATCAAATAAATAAGGTTTTGTGAGTGCCCCAGGCCTAATTTCAAGTGCTAATGCAGTTTGGAGCACTTGTAGTCAATATGGGAAAAATGATTGTTGTTTGTTGAAAGTGTTATAAAATCCATCAGGTATGGGAAATGCAGTAGAAAAAGTGTTTTGCTACAATTTTGTGACTTCTGATAGAGGATTGTTCCAAATTCCCGTGGTAAACCTGGCTATGAAATTTGCAGGCTGCATGTGTATGTTTAGTTTTCATAGAACTACTGACTAGAAGAGAAAGGAAAATTCTGCTGGTTTTGTTCCGTGGGAAAGTGCCAGTTCTATGTGCCAGTGTTGTTTTACTCAAAAATATTTTTGAGCATATACAAATAATACACATGATGTGCAGTTTACCTTTTTTCCCCTTGCCAACCACCTTGAGTTTTTATCTTGTATTAATTTTGAAAATTTGTCTTGGTTTAATGGAAATAAACATTATTCATTTAAGAAGTGTATGAGTTTTTTTATAGATGCTTTTAAGAACTAAGTATGTGCATAAATGTTCTTTGATGGTCTCAATCATGCATGTGTATTTTTGATTAAATTGCAGCATCCTCATACAGGCTTTTTATCTGTCAGGAACAGGATATCATTAAATGCAGAACTACTCCAAATCTACAAGAACTTAAGAGAATTTTTATCTGCATCGAGTTTTGAAGCTGGATTAAAAATTCCTGAGTGCGCTGCCTTACAACTGACCCAAGTATGCAAAATGTCAGACTAAGCTATGTTTAAAAAAACATTTGACTTTGATTTGCACTCTCACAGTGCAGATTGTTTAAATGGTACAATCTGTTAAATCTGTGAATACCATTAGTTTCCATGATTCTGTTTCTAGGAATTGCTATAGGGATGTCTTGGATGTCCTGTATATGTGCACTTGGTACATTGGGAAGGCGACAGCGTACATCCTGCACAATATACCCGTGGGTATAAACTAACTTACTGCACTCTGGAGCTGTGCCTGTTTCCTGGATGCCCAGCAATCTTGGAGAAAGGGACAGAATTTTAAATTCAGTGATGGGCTCCCAAGGGAAAAAAATGTCGTGTTAGGAGAAGTGTGGACATATGGTTGCCCTAGTCTATGAATAGTGTGGACATATTTGATGTGACTGAGTAACACCCTTCAGTTGGCCAGAAGGGAATAAATTTTTTAAAAATCATTGTTTCCTATTGTTTCCTGTTCTTGTTGAGTGCTCAGAGATATGAAATTGTGTTGGGAAACTGCTCCTGTGCATCAGATGCTTGCTTGAGCCACTGTATGATAAAGTTTCTGCTTCCATTTAGGCGCCTCCCTCCCCACTCTAGGCCAATGTAACACCTTAAATTATTACTGATGTAATAAGAGAGCAGCACACACAGACCCTGCAGACATTCCTTCTGCAGCTCAGTGAAAACTAATCTTCATGAACTGTACCACTGTGTTCTGAGCTTTTTTCTCCATTTCTTAACAATTACACAATCACAGAATCCTTTAGGTTGGAAAAGACCTCCAAGATCAAGTCCCATTTTTGAGGAGGTAAAGAAGACTTGACTCATGCTAAATTTATCTTATCATAGGAACAGATTCACTGCTGAATTCCCTCCTGGCTGTACCTATAAATAAAACCAGCCAAAGGCTTTTCCAGGCTGGAGGCCAAGTGACAGAGTGGAATGGCTGTGTCCCTGAGGTCAGTGTCCTGTCCTCTCTTTGAGCACCTTGATGGTGGAGGCTGAGGCACATTAGCCTGTTGGAAGGGTACAGCAACTGGCAAAGTATAACAGGACTGTGAGCTCCTCTGCTTTGGGAATCATAGGGGCATTGAATGCTGATTTTTGGGAGGTGCTGCTGTTGCCTTGGACCAAGACCCTCACAGCAAAACCGCTGTTGCAGCTTCCAAAGGGAGAATTAACAGTGCTGTGCTGCATCTCAGCAGCAGTTTTCATTCTCCCCCTGCCTGTAGGGGTTTGTGTGCACTAGTGGCCTTCTTCCTTCAGCGTCTGGGCTGCTTCCCCATGGCTAATGTGGGAGATCTTGCTGGAGTTTGATCCTCTGAGGTCTCACACTGCCTCTCATTGCTGAGCTTCCAGCTCTCTGCGAGCCCTCCTGCTAACAGAGCTCCCAGAGAACACTGAGGCTGCATTACCTTCCCTCTGGTTTGGGATATCCAAAAGTCGGTCTTCATCAGTGGATTAAGGCTTCCAGCCCATGGATGTTTCCAGTGAGCAAGAGGATTGGTTGCTAGAACTTTATGGTACAAATACCAGCTTATGTAGGCTCTGGCCTGGCTGTGGTAGCCCTACGGTGTTTGGTGAATGAGGTAAGGGAACTTCTTTTCCTTTTTCTTCTTCACAGAAGGCATTTTGTGCACAGACCTGCCTTCCTATTTTGCCATATAAACTTGCTAAGGCTTGACCATCACGGACATGGAGAACAATGAGCCCAGGGAGGGAAATTACCTACCTGAGATTGGCACTAGCAATAAATAACCACTGAAGGCATAATCACTGCTGCATGTGGCGTTTGTTCAAAAAACACAGTGCCCATGCTTGAACTTTTAATATTTCGTTAATTGCTTCTGCTTGAGTCGCTCCACATTTCAGTTATTCAAGGCAAGGACAGCACAATTGTAATTTTAGTTGCTATATGCAGTTTTATTGTATTTTATGTTCTCATTCAACCTACAGTAATTACTTTAGTATCCATGGTGACTAAACATGCTGGCACAATGACAAAAAGACCTTGGGCTGGCAGCAGTTTCCTTGCTGTGTAATCAGTTGCTCCTTCTAATTAAAGGTATGTTTACCTATAAGTGACAGATTCAATCATGTAATTTGTTTCCATCGTTTGTAGTCTTTGAAGTTCTCTATAAGCTTAATAAAATATTGGTGGTTTTGGGGTTTCTTTTTTAGGTAACTCCATTGAAGTAAAATGTTTTAGCTGCCTGCTAAACTTATTTTCAGTGTGTAGTATCTGTAAAATACTATACACGCTTCAGAGGTGTCTGCTTTTATCGTATCAAATAGTAACCAGTATTCAAACAGGAATTCTATATTTATTCCTTGTGAAACAGATATGGGAAGATACTCTACCGTCATTACGAGATCAAAAGGGGCAATGCTGATCCCTTTGCCTTTTGACACCCCACTAATTTTGTTTCCCAGGGAATATATGCATTTCTCTCATATTGCCCAGGACATCTTGCTAATTTATTCCCATGCCTAGTTTGAATGTTAAAATTAAAATGCACTTGTCACATTTTGCATTACAGCAGAAATGTCAATTTCCTTCTTGGTTTACTTTTTATTGCCCAAAAGGACTTTGATCTCACAAACTGAAAATGATAAGCACGTAATATAGTTTGTGGGTAGCTCTCAGAGGCTTATTCCAGTCTTTTGCCTTGTTCTCAGTGAAGCATTTGTCAGGATAATAACTAAAAAATTATATGGCAAATGAAATGATTCTTTGCAAGTATTCTATATGAGAAACAACCATCTGGTTTTGCCTTCAGCTGGATATTTTTCCTGCAGTGCTCATGGCTCTTGCCAGAGCTCTGGTTTTTCTTTTGGTCGGCTGGGTTACATTCCTCTGTCTCGACGCACAAAGTAAGTAGTGATACGTTTATAAATGCTTGAGTATTTTACTGCTTTTATTGAAATGGAACAAAATTTAATTTATTAAATTCGTATGAATCACAAACCTATATGTTTCAAATACTTTGATTTATTGATAAAATAACATCTATACAAGCAAGCTTTGTGCTCTTGGAAGTGGTGTGTGGGCTTTCAGGGACTGAGCAATGGAAAGTTGAAAATCATGGTCTCGTATATACAAGGGTTTTTTACAAGTTTTCTTTGAACATTTGGGGGTTTGCTTATTTTATATGTTCAGCAGAGATTAAATGAGCTACCTAGGCTGAAGCTGTGTCTGAGGATGGATAGTTTTAAAGTTGGGATCAGTTGAATTCCTTACTGCTGCTGCTCAGCTAAATTGGGTTGGAGTAGTTACCATTGTTACTTCTGCTCTAAGTACTCCACTAAAATTTCTGTTTGATGTATTGAGGCTTCCAGAAAGTGAAAACTGCCAATTTTTATCTTTTTCACTAGTCCAGAGCCCAGGCTTTTGCATACTCGGAGATGGAGATAGTGAATTAGATGCATAATCAGCAGCTGCTTACTGTAGAAATAGTCATTAGAATTCTATTCAATTACTTGTGTGGAAATCTGTCCTCAGCTCACTTATAAATGAGATCCTGTAGAGTGATGCAAGTATGAAGACATCTACCTAGCCAGGAAAACATAGCCCACTACTTGTTTATACCAAATGTCCCTTTGAATATACACAAGGATGGCAAGGACAGGAGCGGGGGCATCCTTAGCATTGGTGCAAATGCATGTAAGACCCCAAAAGTTGCACAGGCATCCATAAGAGCATAGATTGCATTCTGGAACCTTTGCTGATGAATTCTAGTCAGAGAAGGGGGAATAATTTTGATAGACTTCTGGATTTCTGTGTGTTTAGTTTGCAGATCTTAAAAAAAACCTATCACTTTTGTCACCTAGAGAAGATGTAGAGAGGTGACTGAGGTACAATAAACCACTTAGGAAAGCCACTTCCCATGAAAAAAAATACACTCCCTAAGTGCTACTTCTCTAAAAGTTTGAGGAGGGTAAATGTGCCTTCACCCTAAGCTCCTGGATTCTTGCTAACATTTCTGTGGGGAACAGCTTTGTGTTTATAGCTGTCTTGGGAGTGGAAAACAATCGCAAGGCCAAGGTGCAAGAGTAGTTTCGGTTATGATTTCCACAAAAGGCTCATCAGGATACTGTTGAGCAGTGACTCATTCTTGTCTGGCAGTAAAGCCCTAGATTGGGTCCGGGACAATGTGTGCCTGCTCTCTGTCATGTATTGCTTTGAACCCTTCAAGGTGCCACCATGATAATTGTCTCGGAACTAAATTTGAACTGGTGTGTGCTTACTGGGTTTACATAGCATAAGGGTATTTACCTTGTACTATTTCTGAACATGGTTCCTCTGTGTTCTTTGTATATGACTTTTCTGTTTCTTTCTAGAAACCACAACTATAAGCTGTGATACACCACCTGAGCCACAGGTCATCTCAAGCTTTTTGGATGGATATATAGGTAAAATCAGGATTCTAACCTAGAATTGTCCGATCTGCTCCCAAATACACACAGTACTTCAATGCCTCATGTAATCAATGTATTTTATAATGAGTCTGTAATATTAATTGATTTACAATAGTCTTCATGGTTGGATGCAGCAGCTGCCTATATGACACACTGCCTAGTGGAATAAATAAATATAAATGCCCAAATTTCCTGATCCAAGGATCTCATTGTATGAATGCACAGATCAGGCAATGGCAAAGGAAACAAGTACAGAAAATGTTCTCAGTTCACCCTGTCCAGTCAGGATTTGATGTCCCTAATGGAGATCCAGCAGTCTTACAAGCCAAAGTGTTAAGTTACAAAGTGTTACGGCCAAAGCCTTCCCTTTGGGAAATGTCATAATCCTTAGGATTTCATGGTAGCCTGTGCCAGGCCCATGCTGACTATCCACAGGCAATCTTCACTGCTTCTGGCTTTGAACAACATACAGAACAGGGGTACGAACCAAAGCAGAGATATTTTTACAGTCACCATTGCAACATTTCTTTTGGAGTTGTGGAAGCGTAGCTGTTGTGTCTGACTCTTGCATGGAGTTAGAAAGGAAAGTTACTACCTTTCACTCTGATTCCATTTAATTTTTAATCAGCCAGCAGGAGCACTGGCCCTCTGTGTGCATTATATGTGTGAATGAACCTGCTGACATATCTGATGAAAAAGCAAGAGGGACAACCAGCCTCTATTTTTCCCAGTACTACTTTTTGTTGGGCTTTCTCCTCTAGAGGGAATGCTATTTCCTAGACAGCTGCTTGATACTTCTTGTCTGGATGTCATCCAGCTCTGCATGGAGGACTAGACAGCCTATGGCAGCAGGCAAAGCTGGATTTTGTTTTCCTGGAAAGTTTTCTTCTGGCAGTTTCAGCACTGCACAATGAAGGGTGATACCACACAATGCTGTGCCCCTGAGACCCAGCCCTGCATTTCTGTGCTCACTGTCAGCTCACTGGACTTTCTCCTCACACACAATTAAAGTCCAGTGTCTCTGGGCTGGTAACTGGCAGCATTCCAGACACTCCCTGCTGCTGGAAGAAGATAAGGTTATATTCTTGAAACACTCAGAAACCAAGAGCACAAGACTGTACGTGGAGATTAGAGATGGGACTATTACAGAAAGCATTTACTAACTTACATTAGTAGTGATGGAGTGCAAAACCAGTGAATAAGAAACACAGCATCCAATTTCCTGTAGATCGTGGAAAATATTCGGCCTGTTCAGGAAAGACTTTGGAAAGGAGAGGGGATTATGGGTTTGCAATCCAGATAATGTTTGCCATGAGAAGATACATATGATTCCATAAACACAAATGTCTTGATGATATGAGTAAGGGAATTTTATTAAACAAAATTGCCAGCAGCATCATGCTGGGTGGCTTAAAAAGACACATCTCCAACACACTTTCAAACAGATTTGGTATTTAACCAAGAAAGTAGTACACACACTGCTGAAATGACAGTCAATCTTATCAGGAATCCTGATAATTACAAATAGATGTTCATATTTTCAGGAGAATAGTTCCTAAATTGCATGGTGTTAGTAAATAACAAAAGAATTGATTTGAAGGTTGCAGTGTTTTGTGTTTGTGTCCTGTACAAATAGGAACACGTTAAGGGAAAGATCACGCATTTACCACCTAAATCGAGATTCATCCTGGATTCTAACCTGCCTGATAGATTCAGCTAAAATATATGAAAGGCCCTTGTGGTTGGAAAATACTGAAACTTATCCTGTGCAGCCTCTCACTGACTTGATTACATTCCCTGAATTTGATTGTATTTTCTAAGTAAATGTGGAAAAAAAGTTTTGCAGCATAAAGCTATTAAAAAAAAAATGGTGGAAATTCAGGTGTAAATTATGCCAAACTTTTAAATTCTGGACATATAGTGTGTGAATCTATTGGAAAAATGGGGTTTGTGTGATTTTAAAAACATATCAATGCACTTGTGCGATGTACTTAAGGGGATTTCAACAGATCTTAGAGTTGAGCTGAAAATGCCAAAGTAATATAAAACGCAACCAAAAATCACCAGTAATCAAGTTGTCAATGCATATGAAATGAACCTATGGATTTCTTTTCTGTAAAACAATCTAATTTGTTCTATTTTCTCTTACAGGTGATATAGAATGGATTACAGATATCCCACCCAATGTAAACCTGAAATTACAGTCATATGGAGTCCCTGGACACTTGGAATATGTGCAACTGGTACCTAATTCTGGATCTAGAAATGCAACTGTGAGGACTCTTAAGGCACTGGATGTTGAGGCTCTTCAGGTATTAATTTTACTGCATATGAAGCTTATAGATAAAGGTTTTCTTGACAAGTGAAAAAAATATCATTAAGACAATGCATTTTAATTGTTCGTTCTCTCACAATACAGGTTGGTGATTCAAAAAAGTGACTTGCCACAGTAGAGTTCCATATCCAGCTCTCAGAAATATCTGTTAAATGTCTCCAATTTCCTGTAACTGTAAACTTTTCTGTCGTCTGACAGCCAGACAGGTTCTTTCCTAGTCATGCATTGTACTGAGAGCTGTAAATATGCATTTTGACAGGTGCCACTTGTCTTACAACTCACCTCTCAGGAACATGAATTATTTCATCAAAGTGAGATTGAGCAGATATAATTTGGTAGAAAGTAATCCTTAATCATAAGCACTTCACGCACTAATAGGTTTATGGGCCTCTGTTGCTTGATGCACAAAAGGATAGATCCTTCTTTCTAGGCAGTTCTTGCTCTGGAGGACTACTAGGAACTCCAAAAGCAGTATCAGTGTTTTTCCTGGCTGAAGTTGCCTCTGAATGTCAAAATGATGTAGTACTGCAGAGTAAATAGAGACAATCTATTATATGAGTGCTATTTCAGAGTAGCACTGGATTGGTGTTTTGGACACTGCCATCTCAGAGTAGCACTGTACTTGAGAGACCCAGACCAGATACATTGTAAAAAACACCGTTACAATCAATGTTTGTGATGGATGAAAATGGACTTACGATTTTTTTACATTTGCATTTCTCATCTGGATATTTTCCAAATGGATGAAAACACTTTTTATGCTTCTTGTGCATGCTCTCCTCTATTCTCTGTTAACTTTTTGTTGGGGAAAGCAGTCAGGTGCAGGGGCTGGTGGGATCTGGGTAGGTGGGTATCAGTAGTAGATGAATGGCAGTCAAATGAACTTTATCCTATTTATCAAATAGGATTATCAAATAATTACAGAGTGTTAATTTTAAGCAGAGTGTTTTGGTACAGCCCAATGAGGATTCAAGTATTAGAAGTAAATTTGTACAATTTTGGCATAAATTATCTTCAATTATCGTATTATTTGTTCATAGATTATATTACTTATTGACTTGTTTATTCATTTTTAGAGTAAAGTTCTCTGGTATGCTGTTGTTTGTCAAAGGACTGGAGGAGTAAGTACAAGCCATGCTTTATCAACTGTATTTATTGTCTAATTTAATGCAAATGATTATTTTCCGCAATACTATTTAATTTAAAGCTACGATGCAGGGAGTTCAGAGTACCTTGTAGAAGACAATTTGTTGAAATCTGCTCATTGAAAGGAGCATTTTTGTTCACAGAAAATGAAGGTAAATTTTAAAAAGTTAATTTTAGGAATAGTACGTTAGGAATGGTAGTCTAATCCCCTCTGTTCCCTAATTCTAAATGGTAGTTTAATGAAAGGGTGTCTCTTTGAGGATCTCATTTAATATGAAATTAAATGTCAGCAGAATGCTGCCACGTCACTGTTGTAATTTCTAACGTGTCTTTTTGCTTCCACTACAAAGACTGAGATAGAGAACGGACGGCATGTAGAATTAATAGATGTAAACGACAATGCTCCACAATTTCAGCAATCTAATTATACTGCTTCAGTATCAGAGGTGGGTTCTGGCAAATGCTGGTACTTTTTTCCTGTGGTGTTTTTCAATTCCTTTTTGGGAAGGTTCTAATGTGACCACAGTGAGGTTAGTTCATTACATGCACCCATATGGGACTTACCAGCTCCTTCCCGTGGAAAAGAAAGGCTGGGCTGCACATACAGCTGTGGGAGTGGGGTGAGGGAGAAACATTCCCAGCCAAAAACGGCAATGGGAAGCGATTTGCTAAGCAGGTGGCACAAGTTTCCTGCCCCGAGTTAGGAAGAATATGAAAAGGCTGAGCATTTGATGATCTTTATTTCCTCTTAGGTAGCTGAAATAAATTCCACAGTTATAAAAGTGGAAGCTGAGGATAAGGACTTTTCAGGAGAATTCCGCCTCCTTACTTACAGTCTTTGGGTGAGTGACCTTTGTTAGCTGGAAACTGTGAACACCAGTCTGCATTTCATAGATCCATAGCCTGGGACCTGATTCCCAGGGTGCTCCCTTGCAGTGTGAAGATTAAACATCTGCAAAACATCCAGGAGACTTTTAAAATTATACCATAGGACCAGCCTGGCATGCAGGGAGGCCTGAATCTTGTTTCTGAACATTTGTCTAATGATTCCTGACACTCTTCTTCACTCCTGAACTCAGTGGTCCTTTGTAGTAGCAGGAGTGAAAGCTGTTTTCCCTCTTTTTAAAGCTCATATTTGATTTGCTGTTGATCTCCCATCCTCAAGCCAACTGAAGTAAGATTATTTCAGCTAAATTTAGATATCTGCACTGGACATCTTCACATCTGAGCTTGCTGTCTCTGCTCTTTTTGTAGTTGGTGAAGGGAAGTTGATGCCATTCCCCTGTGTGCCATAGGATAAGATAAATCAGATAGAAATTCTATTGGCAGTGACAGGAGAGGCAATAGAATGTGTGGAGGAGGATCAGCCGTTTTCTTCCCAGTGGTGGTGGTTGAGAGATTCCTGGACTTTTATGAAAAATAGTCCAATTATAAAGGTGAAACAAAGAGAAAATATATTTCATCATCAATAACATAAAATATTCAATTTATTCATTTAATAGGGCCCAAACTCTGATTACTTTTCTATAAGGGAAGGCGATGGAAACATCATGGTGAAAAAAACACTGGATTACAATGTGGTCAACTTTTTCAATTTAACAGTCCAAGCAAAGGTATGATACAGATGAAAAGAAGAATGAGACCCACAATAATTCTACAATGATAGTTCCTTTGTTTTACAGCATCACAGTTTCTACAAATTTGCAACTCTGGAAGTTCCCGAACCAGAAGCTGTGTCTGTAACTTGGCTTATACTGCAGACAAAGTAGCACATTCTTAGTATTTGAGCCTTGCTTAAGTTTCCGCTCAAATACCAGCCCAAGTTTCTTTCTCTGTGTATTCTCTAATATTGTATAAATTCATTCTCCACTATTGTAACATGTATTCTCCTATTCATTCTGGAAGATCTCTCATATTTTTGTTGCATATTACCAGGGTTTTTGTTTGCCTTTTTTGAGATTTGAATATGTATTTGCCTTCATTTCCTTTTAGAACTAAAAGGAAGTAATTTTGCTAGGATTATTGTGATATCTAGCAAATAGTACAGCTGTAACAAATGTACTATTGCTATATTCTATGTGCCTGACAGAAAATGAGTAACTAAAGAAAGATTACCTGTTGATAGTTTCATTCCTAGAACTTGATTTCCAGAAATGGAAAAATCTGACAGGTTGAGAGTTCTCAGGTTAAAATGCTGCAAAATGTATGTAATAATATTCTGCTGTATTTTCCACTTCTCTCAGTACAGTGGTTCTTATTTTCTTCTTTCCCTTGCGATGCAGGAAATATTTGGAAACCAGAGTGACACCGCATCATTAATAATTAATGTACAAGATTATGATACATGGAACCCCTATTTCAGTCAGTCCATGTACAATGGAAATATCAGTGAAAACCAGGTAAAAGCTCTTCACTGAATGCTGCTGTAAATATGTTATCCACAGTGCTCTTCTTTCAAGGATTCTTTCTCCCAGGCCTGCTTTGCTCTATGCTGACTGGTGAAAAAGTCATCAGCTACAGACCTCCAACTCCCAGATAAACAGGCCACATGTTATATGAAGCATAGAATTTTCTGTGATAGAAACAGATTGTTTTGTATTTTGGGGGAAAAAAAAGGGGGAAAAACCCCCAAATTCCTGTTCTAACAGGGCTTTTACTGTAAACTTGAAAGGACAACTGGCTGTCCATCAATCCTGAAATTAATTTGTCTTAAATGGTGTAATTCCTTCATACTGCATTACAATCAAATAAGCGAAAATAAGGATCTGAATGGCAATCTATGATCTATATTACTTTTGTAACTTTTTTTCTACATAGAGTTTTCTTGGTGGACTGTGTTTTTTTGACTCAGGTTTCTGTATGTATTAAGGAAAAAAACAGCAGTATAATATTATCAGAGTAATCCACTAAAATTAAAAAGGTTCATTATCTTCATTATCCCTATTTCTATGTCATTATCTTCATGTTAACATATTTTAAACCACATATACTTTTAGAGTTACACCTCCGATGTCCCTTTTGTTAGAAATTCATCTTTAATTCTCTGAAAGGAATAATCTTAGCTCTTCTAAAATGTTTTTATCTTCTAAATTACTGCTTTTATTAGGGCTGCGGTATAGGCTTGTGTGTTGTTTTCCAGGAGAGGAATGGAACTGAAATATTCAATGTTCTTAACATAAATTCCATCTGTGGCTGCAGCTTCATAATCTAGTGTTTCTTAAACACAGTGGATCCATCAAGTGTTTTGGTCATAATTTTCTTCTATAAAGCAGTTACGGCAAAGAAAGAATTAGAATTTTTTTCTGGATCACAGTGATTAAATACATGTTTCTTGTTTCTTTAATGAAAACAGTGACCTATCTAATGAAAAATTTTAAGTTAATGTGTGGGTTTTTTCAAGTTAATCAGGTTAATGCATGTTTTCTAGGTGGGTCCTCTGGCTATTCTCCCAGAGATCTTGGCTCAAGATGGAGACAAAGGTATAAATGAAAAAATAGTTTACAGCATCAAACTAGGTAAGAGCCTTTATTTTCTTCTAGATGTTGACACAGTAATTAATGATGATTCATTTGCCTATTACTGAAGAGAATGATAAGGAAGTGCAAGTGCTGAGTCTATTCAGATGTCTTTGAAGTGCACACAGCTTCACTGCAGTGCTGCTCCATGAGCTAAAACAGGCTATTCTCAGTCGTTATTGAAGGGTCCAGCTACTTCTAAAATGTTTAGATGTTCTTAACCTCCTTCCTATAAACGAAAATCAGTTCCTGATTTCAAGTGTAAGCCAGTCTAGAGGCTTCAATTTGATCAAGGAATTTCCATTCAGGACCATCTAGAGAGATAATTCCATCAGGAGCTTTTCCTCCTCCTGAAGGAATTGCCAAAAACCTATGAAATGTTTCATTTGAGACCCTTGAAGTATGAGTAAAATTCCTAGGAATTGTTTTGAGGACAGAATGTTTGAAAAACAGACTTTTATTGTGAAATATCTATTCACTTTTGCTGTGGCTGAGAAGTTAATGCTCATACAAAGGACAGATTACTGTTCTGGTCCATTCTCATTAACCCTCCCCCATTTGTTGCTTTTCAGTGAACCCCCCAGCCTATAACAACACCTTTTCAATCAGTGACGCTGGAGTGTTGGAAGTAAAGACCTCAATTGACAGAGAAATATGCCCAAATCTTGTGGTGGGCATTCAGGTAGAGACTGTTTTGGTATTTCAGTCTCAATTTCAGAAAATAATAAGTAAATCCAAGTTGCTGTTTATAGTATTTCTCATAGTTATTGGTATCAAGGCTCCTTCCTGCCATTTAAAAATCAAAATAAAGGAAAAATTAATTAATTAATTATAAATATGCAGTTGTCATGTCCTTGTGTTAAGCTCGTTGTTACCAAGGTATGGAATTTACAGCTATAAACTCTGTTTTCTAGGCAGCTCAACAGGACAATATTTTCAAAACAGCTGATGCAGTAGTTCTGGTTACTATTGGAGATGTGAATGACCATGATCCAGTACTGTCACAATCAAGTTACAATATCTCACTTCCAGAAAATTTCCCAAATGGGATGGAAGTTCTTCAAGTAACAGCTACTGACCAAGACGAGGTAAAAAGACAGTGTTTTTATGGCTGCTACAAATACTGCATTTCTGAAATATAATATAAAATACATTTGTGTTATACAGCTATTGTGAATAGAATTTTTGTTTTCTGACTATATAAACATGCTTAAGCAAAGCAAACTTAAGTTTCACTTCTTTAAGGGGTAGAGTACTGCAGACAAAGAATAAATTTTGGCTCTCTTTGAAGCTCCTCTGGTTTGCATAAGGTCCCAAATCTGGAAGTGCAGAAGTGCAAAATGGGCACAAAGCTGCAAGTCATTCTCAGCCTGCATGTTATTTCTTCCATGTTGTTTGTGGTTTGTTTTTTTTTTTTCTTTTTGGTGGGCGGGTGGGGAGCCGTAATCTCAATTAAACCAGAAATTTTAATCATCTCCACATGGAAAATAAGAAGAAAGCACCCTAAAGGACTAGCTCAGTGATTGCCCTGTTTAATAGCAAAAACCTTTCCTGTTTGCAGGGAGGCTTCCAGGGAACGCTCACTCTCACTCCAGCTGACAGTCCCTTCCAGCTAAGCCCAGCTGGGATCCTAACTGTGAGGAACTCCACACTGCTGGACAGGGAGAGAGAACCCTCTATTCACCTACAGGTATCAAAAATAAGCCTGCTCCTTTCCCAGGTAACCTGAGGCCAGGTGAGACCTGATCTGTCCTGGCAGGAAGCCAAACCTTTAGTACAGATCAGCAGCTTAATTGAAAATCAAATCCAGACTTTGACATCAAAGTTAACAGGAGGGAAATACCACCGGTGACACAGTTTACTCAACTTGCAATTCTCATTCTTCCTTTTTACTGCTTACAGAACGTGCATTTAAACCACACAATCTTTTCACGGCATCACTTTTCCAGGTCACTGCTAGAGACCATTTGCCACCTTACAAAGAGGCGAACTCTTCTATCAACATATTGTTGCTCGATGAAAATGACAACAGCCCAACCTTTAGAGACACACCATACAGACAGGATATTTTCCTCAACATGAGTGCAGGAATGGCCATTCTTCAGGTACTAGGAATACTAAGCAACAATGACATTTTTTTAGTTGAATGCATGCATGAATCGTTGTTTAAACTTGTGTAGCAGTTCTATTAGGTTGGGATTTTTTTTTTAACTCCTCTCAGTTCAGAAACAATCTACCTTTCATTTCAGAGCTATAGATATTCCATAATCACAGTGTCCTGGATACTTTAATCTACCCCAGATCAGGGAATAAATTAGAAAGGATTTTTATTCTGGTACTGTGCACCAGCCTGAATTCCACAAATACATGAGAGAAAATAAGAGTCTTGAATTCAGTTGTTGTAAAGTGTTTAATAAAAACGGAATGTTGTTAAAGTCCAGGAACTGAAGTAATGGCACAACATTTCTGAAAGGCTGCTGAATGCTGGAGCACTGGGATAATTTTTAGATACAATATATTTTTTCTAACATACTAAACCAGTTAACCAAATAAAACAGGAAATAGGAGTTGAGATCTATGAGGAGTCACTATCAGTGCTCATATGCAGATGTGCAGATTTCATGGCTCCAGATGAAATTTCCTGAACAATCTGCCTCCAGTGACTTTGGAATACTATGAAACCAGTTCTCTGAGATACAAACTTGGTGCAATTCACATGTTCCACAGGAGCAGGATTTTGCTCATGCTGCTGGAATGATATTGTGTGTGCATCAAAGAGCAAACTTTGTTACTGAGGTTTAACTCAGGGATTATATAGGAAGTTGACAGTCAAAGGTATAACCAAATTTAACTGCGGCTATATTTCCCTGATTTTTGTGTATATCTAAATTGGGATAAAATTTGATAAAAATCTGATAAAAGCACTGAAACTAGAGTAAAATAACCTTTTTTTCTCCAGGTTGCTGCTGATGATCCGGATGATGGTATAAATGGGGAGATAAGCTTCATCTTAGCTGGTGGCAATGAAGATGAACACTTTGAATTGGATACATCCACAGGACAAATAACTTTAAAAACAGTGATCCCGTTAGAAATCAACCAGCTTAAGAAGTTTGTCTTGTGGATAACAGCTACTGATGGTAAGACAGGATTTTAGTACCAGTCAAAACAGCCATTCCTGGTGATGAGTTTTGGGTTTGTTTGGTTTTTTACTTGTAGGAATGCTGTCAAATAGGTTCACAGACTTCATCTGAAAAATACAATGCATTTTTATCTGCTCTTGTTTGTTAAAGGTAAGAATAAAGTCTTATTCATCCAAAGTGATTGCTGCATCCGTGATAAAACTCTGTTTCTGCTGACAGTATTACAGGAAATCTGTTTTCTTTATGGCTGTGGGAAGAACATGTGAAACAACATATATCTAATCACATCCTCCTTTAACTTACTGACTGGTGTTGCACAGGATAGGAAACAGAAATTCAGGCAGAAGTCAGAAATTTATAAGTCACTCACCAGTCAATCAGGAGTAAATGGAAAGTAATATGTGCTGAGCAATTTGGTCTTTATTTGCATGTCCATGTGGGTAAACTTGAGATGCCAAGCTCATTTTTAGGATGACCACCACAAACAGCATTTCCTTAGCCATAGTTATTGAGAGCTTCTTTGTTTTAAAAGAATAATAGAGAACTCAGTGAACATTCATGACCTGAATAAGGGCAGAAATAAATGTAACCTAGGAATGGCATCCCACTCCTGCTAGCATGAGAATACAAAGTGTTTTTCAGCCTCGTGTTTTTTCCATTATTTGGTCAATATGAGCTCTGTGTCTTCACCTTTGTGGTCACATGGATAAAATGGGTACTGGGGGGGAATATGGATACAAAGGGTCTGTCCTTTGTCTATGGTCCCGGTAAGGACTTCTGAGGCAGTGCCATAACAGTAGCACTAAGGGTTAAAAATAAAAAAGGCAGTAGTCATGGAAAAGTGTTTCGTTTTGATTTTTTTTTTTTTTTTTTTCTCGCTCTGGGTATTTTGTGCATCTGCTGGGAAATTGTTTCCTTTTGCTTGCAGGTGGGACCATTCCAAGAAGTTCATCAGTGCCAGTAGAAATCTTTGCAGTTGGAGATTCCAGACCACAGTTTATTCGGAAGATGTACAATGTGTCTGTGGAAGAAGAGCTGCTTGGTCCTGTTGAAGTAGCACAAGTAAGAGGAACTTCATCTCTGTTATAGGACATGGCAGCTCTAAGAAAATCCTGTAATAGATGTGCTCTAAATATCCATATCTCCCTGAGTCATGGATAACTAGATAGATACTTTGTTTTCTACATATCAAGCTTCACATGCAGCAGAGTATATCCCTCAGATGAAGCTTACCACCCACAAAGGTGGGTTTGCTTCCAGTTAAACCTTTGCAAATATTTAAACAGTGTCTGCTACCATTTAACATTTAAAAAAAACAAACCCAAAACCCCCAAAACAACTCTCCAAATCAAACAAAATGAACCCCAGAACTGCCTGAGAAAGGAAACTTTTGTGGTTCACCCTCTGTTGACTTTGGACACCCTCCAAAGGGTTTAGTGGCTCAAAGCTTGGCATAGGCAATATTCCCTCATCTCTTGGTGATAAATGTGAGACCCTGTGACATGATATGAGAATTCCCATCAGAGAAATGTCATAAAGACATTTTCAAAGAAGGCTCTAGAGCTTGCTCTTCCTTTTGATCAAAAAAATGCTCAGACAAGCAGAGCACCAGAAAGCACCATGATAGCTCCTTCTTGAGTGAAGGTCTGAACACACATGGGAGGTCTGATACCAAAGGAGTGAGAAGATAATGTGGCTTAGTGTTTTGATTTATAGACATGTCAAGTTAATTTCCCCCTTTTTTCATATAAAGAAAGGCAGAACCAAAGGTTAAAGTGCAGCCTATTATTTTACTATGTGTTATATATAGTCACATTTCAATAAAAGGCAGTCCTCTCTGCATTTTTTTGCATACTGAGGCTTGATTTTTAAGCTTCTTTTAGAGAATCTGTCAAGTTAACAAGTATCTGAATGAAAATTCATTAAAAAAAGTAAAAGTCAAGACACAGTGTCAACCGTAAGTTGATATCGAGCCACAATATCAACCATAAAATGAATTTGGACATAGTTAAAACCACTATTCTTTTTCAGAGAGTGGTTTATTTGTGTTAAATAACTTACTGATAATATGCTGTGTCTTACACAGGTAGAGTATAAGGCTTTAAATCCCCATATACCAGTTGAGTTTCGAGTGCTGACGGAATCTGTTCCATTTGCCATCGATGACAAGGGAGTCATCTCAACAAAAACCAAACTGGACTACGAATCCCAGAAAAATTACACTCTCAGTATTTCCTTGTCAGATGGAAACACTACTGACTATGCCACGGTGTTTATCAGAGTTACAGACGTCAATGACAACAGCCCTGTGTTCGGTACAACCAACGCCACCATTGCCATTCTGGAGAATGAGCCAGTGGGAACCAACATCACCAGAGTGTCAGCCACCGATGCCGACGAGGGCTTTAATGGATTAGTGGTTTACACTCTGAAGGGTGGAGAAGGAAAAATGGATATTGACGGCTCAGGATTCATTTTGCTGGAAAAGATGCTGGACAGAGAAGAACGAGGTTTCTATAACTTGACAGTGATTGCTAGTGACCAAGGCCAACCCGCGCGATCTACAGCTCTCAACCTGATCATTGTCATCGATGATGTGAACGACAACACCCCGGTCTTCTCGTCGAGCAGCTATGAAGTGAAGGTCCCTGAAGACCAAGAGTTGGGAAGTGTCCTGCTGACACTGTCTGCTACTGACAGGGATGCCGGGGCCAACGCCCTCATGACATACCAAATTGTTGAGCAGCGACCTCAAACCTCCTCTCCGGTGTTCCTTGTCAACTCAAGCACGGGCCAGCTCAGCCTGAGCCAGCAGCTGGACTATGAAACCATAAATGAATTTAAAGTGAAAGTGGAGGCATCAGATGGGGGTCAGCCAGGTCTCAGCAGTGGAACACTTGTAGTTGTTCATGTAGAAGATGTCAATGATAACCCACCAGAATTCAGTCAGGCAGCTTATGATGTATTTGTGTTTGAAAACCATCAGAAGGGAAGTCCTGTCTACACATTCAGTGTTGCTGACAAGGACGAGGTAGGTACCACATTAATCTCATCCTGATAAATCAAAATGACATGTTTTTCTCTATTAATCAGCAAAAAAACAATAGTAGTAGATGGGCAAACAGAGATTTCTTAAATGGTCAGCACTAAGTATTTTTTGGGTCATGAAAACTTTGTCTTGCTTTCTCTGAAGCCAGCAGTAAAACTTCCCCAACCAAGGAAGTGAAGACCTTGTACAAAATAGTTTACTGGCTATCTCAGAGAAGATGGGGAGAGCTTCTCTCCCACTGCATATGTGATCCAGGACAGGAAGTGTTGTTTGCTTCTCTGCACTTGCATATGAGATAAATGTATCACAGCAGACAGAGAGAAAATTTTTTTTTAAATTCTGTCCTATTGCTCCTTATGTCAAAATAATATTTTCTAATTGAATGTTGCTTGGTAAACTAAACTTGGTAAACTTACCCTTCATATTAGCTTGGTCAGAGAGAGAGAGAATTTGCAACCCTGATAGAGTTGTTTCTTCTACAATAGGAAATTACAAAATTTCCCTTTGCTTTATAACAAGTTGTTTCTTCCTCCCCTTGTTTTATAAACATATTTTGCATTTAGCTATGGCTCTGGGGACACACTTTGGAGGAAGAGATTTGATCTGCTGAAATATTCTTGCTCATGTCAGTTTTAAAGCAGCATAAATGCTCAGTTCAGACTCCACTGAACTCTGTTTTGCCACCCTTTGCATCATGGGGATAAGTCTTGGAGTGCTTTAGGGAAAGAGAATGTGTAGGACCCAAACAGGGAAGTCCATAAGTGCTCCCACATAACCCAGTTCCTGGGTTCCTTTGGCTCCTGTTTGCCAAAGAAGTCTATTATTCCAATAGCTCAAGGTGTAGGATTTCAATTATTAAACCTGGCAAACCACTTGTACTTCTGTAATGAGAGGTCTTATAAAAATGTCAGGTATTAGTATTAATAAGATTATTTTTGAACTTAAATATGAATAATTTTAAACTTAAATTAACTAAATGAACTATGTTTTCTTTTTAGGCTGGCTTTTCTCAGGGATACTTTATTCACAACAGCACTACTTTTACTGTGGATTTCCCTGGAACACTTTCATTAAGGAATGACACAGATCTGGACAGGGAGACTACATCTGGATTCACTTTACAAGTAAATTTGGAGAGAGACTCTGCAGCTTTGGCTCATCTCTACTTCATTCCCTTGAATGTCTTTTTATATCTTTATCAGAGGTTAAAATGACAATGCAGTCAACTAAAATTCCATTTTTCTTCTTACTTTGTCAGGTATGGGCAGTTGATAATGTAACAAATGGGCTTAATTCAAGTGCCTTGTTCCACATCACTGTTCTGGATGTGAATGATAACAACCCTGAGTTTCAGATGCAGCCATACAGTTTTGAGGTTCTGGAAGGGGAATACAGGTTGGATAATTCCACTAGAGTTGGACATGTGTCTGCCACTGATTTGGATGAGGGAGAGAATGCACGAATTACTTACTACTTATCAGCTGAGGATGGGGATAATCCATACAGCATCCAGCAGGTAAGGGTTTGGGTATGCTGAAAACAATATTTGGACACTGCTGCCCATGAAGTTACTTGGCAGAGTAAGATATATCAGGTGAAAGGAGCAGGCAGTACCATTCTAATACACATCAAAACCAGCACGTGCCCTGCCCTGTAGGTCGGAAATATGTGTTGATATTCAAAAACTAAGACATTCCCGGTCAGGTGTTGCTTGGAATGTGAACTAGTCCAAAAGTGAACAGATTATTTCAATCCCTCACCTCTTTTGAGAATTCTGCATACAAGAGTTCTCCAAATGATCTGTGCCTTCTCTAGGATGGAACCATTCTGGTTACTGGCTCTGTAGACCGGGAGAGCAAAGATAAGTATGAGCTGCTCCTGGTGGCATCTGACAACGGAGCACCTCGAAGGCAGGTAAGGAGTTATGCTTTATTTGAACTCCCTCTTACTGGCACAATCTGAGCATTTTCTGACTCATGGTTTTCTCCTGTCACACCCCAGAACTTCACACACGTCAGCATTCAAGTGTTAGATGTGAATGACAACCCTCCTCAGTTCACAAGGGCGCAGTACTCAGCCAGCGTCCGTGTGGCAACAGCAAAGGAAGGAGAGTTTGTCCTGGTGGTGTCTGCCACTGACCTTGACCTTGGGAACAATGCTGTCATTTCGTACAGGTACGTTTCTGTGTGGTTAATAAGTATCTGCTGTGAGAGAAACGGAAAGGTATTTTTATTGATTGTAAGGAGGATAAGATCTCTTCATAAATATTTTACAAGTACCGTAATCAGTTATGATTTCTAAATTTACGAAGAAGTACAGTCATTACTGTGTGTTTTAGAGCTTATCAAATCATGATTATGTCATAAGAGAGGACATAACCAAATGATAAACTGGCAACAAAAACCTGCAACCAAGATTTGTTTGAATTTCTGAAATTTTGAATAATATATTGGAGTTTCTGGGTCAGAAGTAAATGAATCTCTGACTCTTTTTAGGTATCTTCTATTTGCTGGGAGGAGAAGATAAGAAATTAACTTCCTTAATGCATTATGCATAGAAAAATCAGTGGAGAAAGATATTTCTATGAGCCTATATCATGGAAAATACCAGGACACCTTGACATGAAAAGCACAGATTGAGAGGGACAGATGAATGAGCAGTAAACTTGTGGATGTTTAAAACTACTGCCTTGAAAGAGGTTATTTTTAACAATGACATTCTACCTAAAACACATTACAGTTATCTGTGAGAATCCATAGAACACCAGGAATTAGCAGATCTTCAGATGGATGTCACTTGGGTTTCTTCTGCTGCTGAATATGCAGCTGAGTGTGCAATATTTGCCTTCTCCTAGTGGGAACATCAAAGCCGTGGGATATAATGGGAACTGAAGGCATGAATGCTGTACATTTTCATGATGGAAGACTTACTTGGAAATAAAAGGCCCATATATTTAAGCTACAGACAGCAATTAAAAGCTGTTCTTTAAAAATAGTCAAATATTGTTTGTTGAGTGCTCCTTACAGCGGTAGCAGTAAGTAGATGGCACTTCCAAGGTCATTAATATGAATGCTCTCCTGATTGCTCTTTAATCAGCCTCATGAACCGTTCTGATGATTTCCATATAAATAATGGCACTGGAGAAATCACCCTCAGCACTAACCTGGACCACATCACAGCTGACACCATTGTTACCCTGACAGTTGTTGCTGCTGATCATGGAGTTCCTCAGCTTACATCAAATGGTAAACCATCTTTTACCCTTTTTTCTTTTCTTTTCCCACATAAACATAGCCCTTGCAAACATTTAAATTTTACGTTAATCCCATTTCTGTCAAGTGAAACAGACAAAAAAAGCTTGTCACATTTCAGCAATGATGAATGTTTGTTTTTTACCTTTTGATCTCCTCCAAGCTGATTATATTAACAGAAAACTTGGTTTTAGTAACCCTGGTTAGAAATAATATATTTTAAAATTCATTTATTGCTGTTGTACTTATGGTACAAAAACCAGGACATCATAGTTGTCACTCTAAAAAGATATATTCACATAATATTGATGATGCGTTTCTCTTTCAGTTTTCCTTTATCTTCTTAGAATTAGAAACATATAAACAAACAGAAGCAGGCAAATCATCCTCAACTGAGTTTCTGTTTTCAAAAAATATTCAATCAAGTAGTATTTTTTGTAACCTTTTCATGTGTTTTTTGGAGGTTAACTTTAATTTGTCATGAACAGGAGAAACAACAGATTTTCTTAAAATAGGACAAGTGGTCACAACAGAAATTGCACTCCTGGTTTTAGGTATATCCCTCCTCTCTTTTTACAAAGCAATTAAGGGTCAGATTTTTAAGGAGTGTGAAACACCTGCACATCCCATTAGCTTCAGGTAGGTGATGCTTGCTCTCCTGTCACACTGAAGCAACACTTCCGTAATCAGGGAAGTGAGGTTATTTTGGAAAATCAATTAGGTATAAAAGACATCGTATTTTGTGTTACATATCAGTCCTTATTACTACTGATTTATTTTTTCTTATCATTCCTCTTTCTTCTGTGATGATTTCTATAATTTTCTAGTAGCTCCTCAAGAGCTTAAGGAAACAGAGCACGGATCATTATGGTTTTTAGCAGCACCTTCACTACTTTAATTTGCTTTCTCTCTTCAGTCTCTGTTACTCTCTACTTGCTGGTAAACGACACCAGCTTTGGACTGACTTTTGAGAGGTCCAGCTACGACTACAGCATCGAGGAAAACAAAGCCCCAGGGACTGCAGTGGGCTCTGTGAAGGCTCTGACTGGAAGCATAGCTGTGCAAATTGGGTACTCCCTGAAAACCCACTGGGACAAGTTCTTAATTGATGACCAAGGGGACATCGTGGCTCTCGCCAGCCTGGATCGGGAAGAAGGAGACCTGTACAGCATCCTTGTGGAAGCTGTGGATTCCCTGGTGCCACCCAACACAGCTGTTGCTTTGGTATGGTATATGCATTTCAAAGTATTTTTTATCAAGGAATATGAAATATTTTTTAAAATATTAACAATTGAGCAAAATTCAGATATGTGTTTTCTGCCATGCAAATGGGAAGCTTTGAGAGCCTTCTATTTAATTTCCTTTTTTTTATATCCTGAGGAGATAGTACCATCTGGAGATATTGTCAGCTTCACAGATTGTGTCACTCCCTGAGAGTTCCTTATGAACAGCCAATAACGAGAGAAACCGATTAACACCACAACTGGTTCTGTGCATAACTCTGTCAAATGCATAGGACAGATGAGCCAAAAAGCCTCAGGTTATTAATTCTATTCACCTCTTCCAGTTAGAGTATGTTATCTCACATATATGTTATCTTGCAGCTGAGAATTAAAAAAACCAAAAAAATGCAGAGGTTGTGAAAATGCTCAAAGCTGAAAAATGCTGAAGTTGTTACGTATCAATTTGGTTTCTGGGGTTTTGTTCCTTGGGTTTTGTTTTTTTTTTTTTCTATAGGCTTCCACAGACTAAAATAAATCAAAATTCTGCTTTGGATACAGCTTCTACAGCTTAAATTTTTGTCTCTTTTTCCTTTTGTTTCTTCTTTTTTTTTTTTTTTTTTTTTTTTTTTTTTTTTTTTTTTTTCATTATAGGTAACTGTGAGAGTTGAAGACGTCAATGACAACCCTCCAGTTTTCTCAGCATGGATCCAAACTAATTTATCAGCTCCTGAGAATGCAGCTGGTCTAGACTTGGGCACACTTTCTGCTACGGATCTGGATATAGGAGATAATGCAAGTATAAGATACAACCTGCAAGATGATTTCGCTGGAACATTCCATATTAACAGTTCTACTGGCAAGTTGACAACAAAAAAATCCTTAGACAGAGAAGTGATGGACAGTTATGAATTGAAAGTCATGGTAAGTCGACAAATTTGATACAAGTTCACAGAATTCTCAACATAAAAAAAAAAAGAAAACACTGAGCTATCACAAGAAAACCACTTACTCTTAGAGAATTCCATTAGAATTCATGACTGAATTTTGACCGTTCCTTATGTTTTGTATGCAGAGTTCTGTTTTCTGGTCTGTAAATTGGTATTAGTGAATAAATGACTAATGAACCCTAAATTTTAGAGGTCATAGTCACAAAACAGCTGACTGTGACATCTGCAAAGCATTCCTGAGTCCAATCCAAGTTATTTGGCTCTTTTCCTTATTTTTTTCATTTTCCAACATCTATGTCCTTAGGCTTTTAAAAAAATACCTGAAATGAGATTTTTTCAAGTCAAAAAGTGAAAGTATAAACTTAAGTTCAACACCCATGAAGGTATCTATTTATTCTAGCTGATTTCATTGATTTTTACTGCTGCTAATCAGATTAATTATTGTGCAAACAAAGAAGTGTTCCAGCACTGGCCATCAAGTACAAATATATCTGAAGGACATGTTTACTGCTAGAAAATAATTTAACAGGTCAAAGGACTTGTGGAAGATATAGAGGAGACATAACAAAAATTGAGCAGTGTCTTATGAAAAATTTCAAGTTAATTAAAGTGGACACTTTTTAAGACTAATTGAAAATTGTGTATATGTACCTATAGAGATTAGAATTTTCTATGGCAGATATTTGTGCAGTGTAAAACTGACTGAATTTGCCACATACTGGACGCTCTTCACGACTCGTTTTGTTGGCACTTAAAAGCCTCAAAATGCGAGGGATTTCCTTATTCTTTTAACTGCCACAGCACAGATAACTGTGTATCACAGCTTTGTGTTGATTAGTGCCACATCTGACCACGTGACGTGTTTGATCTGCATCCCGGCTCGAGCTTTTGATTAATTGTTAATGAAATGAGGCAGAGCATGTGATGGGGTGAGAACACCAGCTGCAGGAAGATGTGGCAACTAATCAAGTACGGGGCTAGAGAAATGTCACTGGGGGATAACTGGCGCAGCAGAAAGATTTCAGAGGCAAAAGCTGAGAATTTTTGGAGCAAAATTGAACTGGCAAAGTAAGTTTGTGTCAAGGTAGTGCAGTTTTTAACGACAAGTTGTTCCTTCCCAGGCCACTGATTCTGGCAAACCACCACAATCTGCAAGCTTAGATCTGAGCATCACGGTGGAAGATGTGAATGACAACCCACCAGTGTTCCCCCAGAAATCCTACTCCGTGACTGTGAGGGAGAATGAGCCTCCACATGTGGTGTGTGGATAAACACGCTGCTCTGCACTTGTTTTCTCTGTGTGAACTTCGGAGGGGCAGTAATTTCTCACGGCTGTGCATTGGTGAACACGATTTTTTGCTTTGCGGGGCCTGTAAAACCACACAGCATGTTTGGTTTGTGTGACAGTGGAGTACCTGTCCCACTGATTCTTCCTGAAACTCTCACAAAGAGTGAGAGCTGCTCCCCCTCTCCCTCCTGTCCCCAGCGATGATGCCACACTGCACAAATGGACTTTTCACAGGATCTATGGGCAACATGTTTTAAAGATGTTTTATGCTGTAGATGTTGTGCACATATCCAGCATCCCTCTGTTCTTAAGCTTCTCTCTCTTACAATCATGGGATGGTTTGAGTTGGAAGGGTCCTTAAAGATCATCTTGTTCCACTCTATTCCACTCTAAACATTTTGTTTCTGACTATTTTTTCCCCTTTTATTTTAGATTTTGAGTGCAGTAGCCACAGATGAAGACATAGGCTACAATGCCATCATTCATTACACCATAACTGGAGAGACAACTTCATTTCATGTTGGAGAACTTTCCGGAAATATTGCAACCCTTCAACCTCTGGACTATGAAAGTCATTCTCAGTATATATTTATTGTGAAAGCTTTCAATCCTGGAGAGCCACTTCTCCAGGACACAGCAAACATTACAGGTAGCTCTATTTTACCATAGAAAATGAACTTTTGTTTCCCTTAGGGAATATTTCAGTATGTGTAATTTCCTAGAATAAATTATCAGAAATGATGATGTGGTCTTTTCACTACAGCCAGAGAAAGTTTTTCTCAAAAAAGTTTGCCATGTCAGAAATGAAGATTTTTCACACAAACTGACATTATTTCCTTCAATATATTCACAATTTTTTCCCCATTTTCTGAGAACCTATTGACATTTTGATTGAAAAGGTTTCTAAAAAACATAATTCAGGGTTTTTTTTCTGCTTGTATACAGAAGGGCAGTTTCTAGGGTGATAAACAGTGTTGACAGTGATTTTTAATGTTTAGTGTTTAGTGCTTGATTGCTGTTGCTTTTTTTCTTTGAAATAATTAACCAAATTTGTTCTGCTGGAGAAAAAAGACATAAAGACTTCTGTGAAACTGGTATCCAAGCTTTTGGCCAGCCCTACTTTTGATCAGTATGACTGGATATATTCTCATTTAGAGGAGCTGTGTCGGTTTGCATTAGCTGAAAAAAATAACTTGTAACCATTTAGGGTAAAACTCACCAAATGTGATGACTCTTTCTCAGTTACTGTGGAAGATGTCAATGAAGAAGTACCCGTATTTGACCAGCCCTCATATTACAAGATCCTTGCAGATAATTCTACAGCTGGCACACTGGTAGTAGACATCAATGCAAGAGATGAAGACAAGGGTTATGATGAAGGCATTTCCTACAGTATTTCAGGTGTGTTAGAACGAAATCTTATGGCTGTTTATTATTGGGATGCTTGATACAGCTAAACCGAGCTGCATGACACCAGAACGAGAGAGAACGGTCAGAAATGGAACTGGCAGGTTCTGACTGGGTAGAAGGGGTAAAAAAGTCCTGTGAGGACCAGTAATTATTGGAACAGATTTCCCAGAGAGGCTGTCCTCGGAGGTTCTCACCCGATGGAGCAAAGCTTGTGCAGAATTCACTGCTGGCCAAGTTTTAAGCCAAGAAGTTGGACTAGAGGGAGTGTTTTGCTCCAGGTCACGCATACGGATTAGGATTTCAAGTGTCTCTTCAGTCACTTGTCTCTGCTGGTTCCAGGGAACATCTCCAACACTTCTTCTTCTGTTTTCAGCTGGAAACTCAGAAGGCCTCTTCAGTCTTTCCAGTACCACAGGAGAGCTCAGGTTAACAAGAGACTTATCCAAACAAACTGTTCCTCTGTATTACTCCTTGAATGTCACCGCAACGGATTCAGGTCTGCCACCTCTTTCAACCTCTGTAAAGGTACTAAAATTTCTGCCTCAATGTCTGCTTGCATAATTTATTCCCCAGATTGTTTTATTCTAAACTGAGCATAACTACACCAGGAAATGGGTATCAGTGAGGCAAAACTATGGAAACCAGGAATCAGAATGTCAGAGAGTCACTGCTGTTTCAGGCTACAAGAAAACAGTTACCAAGTTTGCTGCCCTAGCAAGTGCTGGCACACCACCCTAAATTGTTGTGATCATTCCATTTCAGAAAAGACAGACAGAAGCTCCAGGCTGTGAGGAAGGAGGATTAGAGCAGTGGAGACTCTGGGCAAGGTCAAAGAGTGAGCCAGCCAGAAAGGATGTAATGGAAGTATGTGTTAAATAAACAGGAGATGGCAAATAAAGTGTTCCTGTTTATTTTCCTATAATGTAAGAAAAAATAATTTCTGAATTGAAGAGTGAGAAATGCATATATGATAAAAATGTTTTTTTACACAGTGCTTGTAACTTGCTGGTGATCTTCTGCCACTAAATATCACAGCAGAATTTAAAAAAGAACTAGAAATCTATACAGATAAGGACACATAGAAAATGATCTTCAACAACCTTAAAATGTAGATATCCAGGCCATCATTATTCAGAGGACTGGACAGCAGCTGTCTGACAACAGTCAGAAATAATTTATTTTTGTGAAGAAGTAGGCATTATTTATTTACCACCTGGCACAATTTTTTAAAAAATTTTTTTTTAGTTACAATAGTTCTAAATTACTGTACTTACAAGCTCCTGCTCTGGTTATACCCTCTCCAGTGGAAGACTGGACATCAGTGAATCTCTCTGAGAGCTGCTTAGTTAGGCAAGTCCTTTGAAATGTTCTGTATGTGAGGAACTGGAATCCCTCTCTGTATTTAGCAAAGCACCCAGGTGAACCTAAACTGAGGAGGCTGCTGGCGTTTTCCACCAATATTTGCTGCCTTCAGGGCAGTGTCAAACTGGGCACACAGCAATCCCAGGCTTTTCCTCTCTGGCCAAGTCCTGGGCTTGTGCTGTCTCACATCTCAATAAGCAAGCTCTTGCTAAACCTGGAAACATAACCCTGGGGCCGTGTCCTTTTCCCTGCAGGTGTCAGTGACGGTAGTTCCCATGGATGTCTCCCTGCCAGTGTTCTCAGAAGCAGCCTACCACCCTCCCCCTCTGCCAGAGAGGACACCCCCAGACACGTTTGTGGTGGAGATCAGCGCCTTGTACAAGCTCCCTGTGAACTACAGCATTGTCTCTGGAGATGAGAAGGGTGAGCTCTCCATGTGGAGTACCAGGAAGAGGGGATGTGAAACAACAAACACAGCACCGAGCGCTGGGATTATTCCTTCTCCCCTTCCTTTTGCTATTCAGTCCCACAGCCATGAATGCTGTGAATGAACCCAATGTACAAGCTTGATCTGGATCAGATGTGGGCACATGATTGAATTTCTGTCAGAATAGGAGAATTGAATTTCTGCCACATGACATAGGGCTGGCTTCACCAACTGTGTGCTGTGTCTGCTGCAGGAAGATCAGGTGGTACCTGCTCAGCCATAAAGGTACACTGGCTGGAGAAAAAAAATAACTAATAGTACAAAAACTTCTATTACAAAAACAAACTCAGTAACGTTTTCTTAACAAATGTGAGCGCCTAGAGTAAGTTGATGTGGTCAAGTGCATCAGTGGTTTGTCTCATCTTTTTTTACTGAATACAGAGCTGATTTGATTGAATCACCAAACAGTCAATTTCTATTTCTGTTTTGTAAAGTGTTTTGTATGAAGTTGTGATCTGGAAGTTAGTTGCAAAATTCCTCATCTTCCTTAAGAACAGGACTTCTTAGGAAACATAAAAATTTCTAACTGAAACAGGGACAAATATTCTCTGACTGTTTCAGAGGAAGGTGAAGACCTGACTGGAGAGTGGTGGATTGAATTTTCTCCGCTTTGGCTCCCATCTGAGCTTCTGAATTATTTCTATTTGTTACTTACAGCCCTGGATATATCTGACATTCTTGGCAACCTTGTAAAAATGTTGAATTTAATTTTGTGCTTTGAAGAATACCGTAGCATACAGTATTTATATAAATAATGTACAGTTTTCACTGGAGGATTCGTATCTTCAGTTTCAACTAACAAAATCATAACTAGAATAATTTCTGGTTGATTTTTTTTAACAGGGTATTTCATTATCCATTCCTCCAATGGTATCACAAGAACAAGTAAGAATCTAGAACTGGAAGATTTTCCAGTAAATTTCAAGGTACGAGCAACAGACTCATCTGATGCTGCCATATTTAATGAAGTTGATGTGAAGGTGGAAGTTATTGATGAAAATGATTTCCCTCCAGTTTTCCCATCCTCTCTACTAGAAGAAAGATTGGCAGAGGTAAGAAAATATCCTCCAAACTGAATCCCCCCACCAAAAAAAAAAAAAAGAATATTTCATTGAGTGTACAAGTAACCCTTCTGGAACTGGGCAGGCTTGCTGTTCTGTTCTATCATGTGATGTTTTGAGGTTTATTTCAAGCTGAAAATCCCAATACATAACAAGAAGTATCTAGAAGCATGGACAAATGGAAGGAAAAGTGAATCTTTTCTAATAAGGGGCTCCATGAAGGAAGAACTACCACTCCATTTTGAATATTTTTACATAGAGAATATTCGGGTGCATTCAAAATCTATTGGATGGGGTGGGCACCTCATAGGCTCTCACTCAGCCTTTTGTAGGGGAGCTTCCTACAGAGAAGTAGCAGGGCAAAGTCTCCAGTTTAGCAATACTTCTCCTCTTGCTTATGCACAATCTCTTGTGATTTTGCTGCCACAAGTGATCAGCAGCAAAAATCAAGCCAGATTTCAGATTTTCAGACACTGTGGTTCTCTACAGAAGAAGCCACAGCATTTAAATATGCAAAAGCATCTTGCTCAACATTTCACTATTCAATTTTCAGGCAACACTTTTCACACTTTAATCTGCTGGCTGCTTTTTTTTAAAAAGCAGCACATTGATCATGTTAGTATTTTCTATAGCACATGCCTTGCCTTTGAGATGCCCAGCTGATCCACACATATTCTCTTTAGCAGTCGCAACTGATTTGAAATCTAGTCCATTTCTACCACTGAGCTAAATAGAGGTTCATTTATTACACCTAATTTTAATGTTCCCAGTTAGTTTAATGGAGGAGAGCTAGAATCACATTTCCCAGACTTAAGAAACTGATTTCTGTGTGAAATATTTACACAGTGGGAACTGCTGGATGCCCTGCTGGATCAAATATCTCTAAATCAGGTCTCAAATGGCCATGCAAGTGAAACATTGATATCTTCTATCAATCTTGATGCCAATAACATTGTTAAAAAGGAAGAATTAGATTATTTATTTGCTAAGAGTAATTATTAGCCAAATAGTGTTCAGAAAGAAACATGATTTTGAAGCTGAGAACATCCATTGAGTTTCACAGGGGAAGAGGCTGTTAAACAGAAATAACAGCAAGTCTGATGCTTGAGGTTAACAGCTGCTTGAAATCATGAGCATTTTTCTGCTGAAAATTGCAGTTATGGGTAGAGGCATGAGGGGAGGAAAATCGTTATTTTCTGTAAATTAGAGAAAACAAGAGACCCTCCTACTGTGCTGAACAAATTGTATAATTTTGGTTTTAAAATGTCTATACTACTGTATCTGTTAGTTTCCCCCTTTCACATAAATCAAGAAATTGCAGGAAAGAAGTCTCTGAGAGCCTCAGTCTTTCTTCCTACACAGAACTCACCTGCCACTCAGATTGTCCAGCTGAAAGCTCACGATAATGACACAGGTAGAAACGGTTTCCTCACATACGGCATTCTCAATGGACAAGGACTAAAATTCAGGATAAATGAAACAACTGGAATCCTTTATTCCACTGCCCCCTTTGATTATGAAGTGGAACCTACAGAGTATCAGGTTTGCTTTAGATTTCCTAAATCTTCTTTTTTCAGAACTCTTTATCCCTCTCTTGGATAACAGGTGACACTTGCGCTTTTTGGAACACTTTCTGCATTGGTTTAGAATATGAGCATCTCAAGGTGTGAGGCATTATTAAAACAAGCCACTGCCTTTTGACTGTAATGAAATTCAAGCACAGCTCATTGTTCACCTGCACTGCAAGCACATGAATAACTAATTTCACAATGATAGCTCATGTATTCAGTGCTGTCTGTTGGCTTGAATCTGTGCTGGACTGAGATCTTGCAGATATGGTTCTCAGTTCATCTTCTTTTTCTTGCTGCCACTGCTGGATATTTTTTATGACCTTATTTTGCTTCAAGAAAAATATTGGAGAGTTTGTTGGTTCTACACAGGCTTTTTAAATTGACCCAAATACTCCTTAAGTTTTCAATAACCATTTTGATGTGAATTCAGAACTGGACTTCCCATTTCTAAGAATATTCCAAAGTTTAAACTTCACCAAGCTTTTTTTTTAATCCTCATGCAAGAGCCTCTTTGTATGATTTCTCATTACCAATAACTGTGTAACCTGCAGGTTGTGGTTTATGCTGAAGATGACAGAGTCCCTGAGAAGAAGAGGGGTTACTGCACAGTGGTCATAAAGATCACTGATGTTAATGACTGGCCACCTGTCTTTGATCCAGTGGCTGAACTCAGTGTCAGTGAAAACGTGCCTGTGGGATTCACAGTTGGAAAAATCACAGCATCAGACAGAGACACAGGAGACAATGCCTTTGTTCTGTATAACCTTACAGGTAACAAGGAATTCTGCTGCTGCACTGTCACTTCGTTGTCTATACAATTATGAGCATAAATAGTATTATCCACATTATTTCCTAACCTCTTTCCATAAAAGCCAAAAAAACGTTCACTTTCACCCGGTTTGGAATGTTACTAGCTTATGCTCATTCAATTTTCAAACTGAGTAACAAATTTGCAGATTGTGCATTTAATTGTATTCTTAATCCTGTTAAAAATCAGCTTTATAAAAAATCTTTAGCTACTTGACTGCCATAGCTGCAATCAACTGGAGTAATTTGGTTGAAAAAAGAAGTTTTCTTCAATGAGGAATAAGGGTCCAGGGCCTGATTAATCCTTGCCTTGTAGAGCACAAGAGAAATGGAAATTTAGATTACTTTGGACCAAAGCCTGCAGGAGGTGAAATAGTTGGTTTAGTTGTAAGGCCCATGAGGAGCTATGTGAATACAGTTTTATATGTTTTTAGTCTTTTATTTCCAATATGCATACACACTTTGAGGCTGGCCAAAACCAGTACAAGTCACTGCCACATCTCTTGGCAGCCAATTTGGTTTCTCTTTACACCTGTGGCTCACTCAGCCCACCTCCATTAGAGACAATAAATTCGGAGACAGCTCCTGTGAGGGCTCTTGGCAGGAGCCAAGTTGTGCCTTCAGAACCACTGCAACCAACGAGAGTGAACCTACAGAAGGTCAGAACACTGCAGAAGTGCCTCGAAAACTTGCACAGGCTTGGAGGAACTTGTGAACAGACTGACCCCTGAACTCCAGTGTGCTGTCCATCGCCAGGGTGACAGATGCATCTGCAAAACTCATTAACCCATTCTCTCAGCTCATGTTTTGAATGCCCATCCACTCAAAATATTGCAGCTCTTCTTCTACATTATCCAAACACCAGTTTAAAAATTGTTTTGATGAGCTTGGCACACAAGCAAACATTTTTTAAGAGTGTAGTTAATTAAGAGCTTCTAAGATGTATTAATGGATGATGCTTGTTTAAATCTATCTCAGGTGATGGAGAAAATATATTTGAGATAGATGAAATACAGGGCATCATTAAGATAAAGAACTCTCCAGACTATGAAACCATGAATAAATACAACCTTACAGTGACTGCAGTCAACAATAAATCTGCCCCTTTCTACCAGGTAAGAGACCATTATTGTAATGAGCAGCAAGACTTCAGAGTGGATTTTGAACTATAGGGAGGAAGATCTATCTGAGCTATTTATTGTGTGGAATAAATGAGTCACCTCATTGCGTTTAGAGTCAGACTTCTACAGCCTTTAACCACAATGTTCTTTAATTATGTGAAAAGCTTCAAAATTATGCATGGTAGGCTTCGACCCTGAAGCATTTACTGACTGACCTGTGCTTGGGAACTGCAGCCCTTGCCTGCTGCTGTTAGAACTGCAACTGATGGGGTAATTTTTCATGGGAGAAGAAGTATATTCAGCAGATTGCTCTAGTTCTGCTGTATTTCTTTCATTTGAAAAGATATTAGATACTTATTTAACAGAACTAGAACATGTGTGGTTTCCTTAACTGCATGTAGGATATGTTGGTCTCCTAAATATGTCCTGTTCTTACTCATTCAGACTCTCTTCAAGAAGTAGAATCCTACTGCAACATTGAATTCATGCCTCTCCTATTAAAACCCTGCAGTGATCTCTGATGTTGAGTTCACAACATTTAACTCAAGCAACATTTGAGTTAACTCTAGCAGCATTTTCAAAACCTGATTTATACCTTTTGCTGCATGTGCAAGTAAGAAAACAACGCTAAATAAGACCTTCTAAATACTCTAAAATGCAGGAAACTATTTTGTTTTCTAGGCAACTACCCATGTCAGTGTTGCAGTGATTGATGTGAATGATAATGCCCCAGTGTTTGCCCAGAGCTCCTATTCCGCTTCCATAAACATGGTGAATCCTGTGGGTGCTCCTGTCATCACCGTGAGCGCCACCGACAGTGATCAGGTAACTCCTCCTGTGGGACCCTGACACTGCTGTGGGCTGCAGCACAAAGAGATCCTGCTCCAGAAACACCAAGTGTAGCAGAAAGTGAATCCTGGTTAACTACCAGCTCCAGGAACGGGAAATCAGGAGTTTTGATGGCTCTGCCTCGACAGTGATGTACTCCCTGGCTTGGGGAATGTTTCCTCAGCTGGATTTGCTTTAATTTTTCCCTTTTCTACACAGAGCTGCACCAGTCCTTCCAACGTATGCAAGGACTGAAGCAATTTAGTGTCTCTGAAGTTATTTGAACTTTTGAGGTAGAGGAATTTGTAAAAACGAAACATCATATAGGTGGTTTGAACAAGGTCTACTTGCCAAACTCCTCTGAAGGGTGCCACCTCAGCTCTGTCCCCATTTTTCAATGTAATTTTCTTCGATGCATTTGTACTACACCCATCAAACAATATCCAGGCACTGGCAGGGAGATCCAGCAGTCAACCAGATCACCATGACAACATCGCTAGTAATTATATCATTTACAAGATGAAACATCTCAAAGTGACAACAAAATAGGTGTAGCAGGTGCCTTCCTATTTCTTCACGCATAATTTCGGTCAGAATAGCTGCAGCTGTGGTACATTGCTGCAAATCATCTAACAGCCCTTTTTTAATCAGCCTTTTCAATGATCTTGTATAAAAAGTATAATTGCTTTTGAAAATTGCTGAACTGTGTGAGATCTGCATTGAGACACTAATGAAATTCCTCCTTCAGCTGTGCAGAGTGGCACTTGTCCTCCCTGTGCCACCCTCACTACTCTGACAGTCCCCCTCCACACATCTAACTTATTCTCATTAGACCTTTTTGCCATATTTTTACTGTGTAAATGACCAACTTATTGTGAATTTTCTTCCGCTTTGTGTTTTGTTTGGTTTTTTCTAATTGGCACCCATCCTATCATAGCTAAACCCAAGTCCTCATTCTTAAAAAAAAACCCCACTATTTTCAAAATCATTTCACTAGATGTTTTTTGAATCTTTTCTTTCAGTGTTTACCCTACCCTTCAAAATATACTCTCAGTTCCATGAAATTGTGTTCCTTTCATGGCAGGGGCAAAATGGCCTTATTGAGTACTACATCCTCCCAGACCCCAACGTGAGCCCGTTCTTCCTGATAGAGGATTTGAACGAGGGGAAGATAATTACAACTGGGAACCTGTCTAGATCTGGAGAGATGCATCTAACAGTGATGGCAAAGGACAAAGGTTCTCCTCCTTTAAATGACACTGCTGTGGTTACTCTGAATGTGTTTGACAACCGTCCATTCGTTCCTCGCTTTAACAAAAGTGAGATCAGGTGAGGCTTTCATATCAGGTTATATAACTGGGATGTTTTCTCCAGGTAGTGCAAAACAGAGCAAAGTTGAATTTCATCTTCATATTTTTCCATGCAGAAGAAAGGAAATCAGTTTTGGGGTTTTTTTAAAGCAAAACATAGGAAATTCTGCTACACTGGGGGTTCAGTGAATGTGAATGTGAATTGAGGCATTGCCTTTTACTTCTTTATTTTGCAGCTTTTGTAAGCCAAATCCTTTGTCTCTTTCTTCTTGCACATTCTAAAACATTCTTCCTTAGGCTTTACTCAAGGATAACCCAAAATCTGGGTGGAAAAGCAGGATTTGCATTGCCCTCTGAAATTTGGGCAGATCCAGCAAACAACTAGGGGGGAGAGGGCAAGATTTTCCAGAGACTTCTCTCTTAAAGAGTTAAATTTCAAAGCCTGCCTTGCCAAAACTGATGGCAAATTTAACATTATGATTTATCATTTATTTCCTGCATTAGCATTTCTGTTTCGGAAAACACAGGAGTGGATTATTTAATTTATGCTTTTGCTGTGGTTGAAACTTCAGGAAAACCTATTGATTACACTGTTGTATCTGGCAATGAAAAAGGTGAGTACTGTTAAAATAGCCAAGAGAACATCATAACCTGTATTTTGCATGCCAGGTGTTGCTGTGCATAAATGAGGAGATGGAGAGCATGGTTAATTTTTTTTAAAAAATATAGAATGCACAGAATTTCTTTTAGAGCTTTTCAGCATTGACTTTGCTGATCTTTGGCTTTTGAATGGGTGGTAACTTGCTAAAAAAAGCTTCTCTTAGTCTTAAACTAGAATAATTTAGAGACTGGGGGAGCCCAAGTAGAAAGTGTTGTTAACGAGCAGCTTCCTCCCTGCCAGTCACTTTTAGTCCATCATTTCCTTGCACTTACATTAAGGCATCTGCCCTCCTGCAGCTCCTGCAGCTGTGCTCAGGCTCCTTTTGGCCCACAACAAAGGAAGTACATAGAAATTGAGAGAACACTTGGAAACACATAAAAAACGGAGTTGTGCAAGGAGCAGCTGCAAGTCTTCTTATCTGTGAAATAACGTGAAATTATTTTTCACATACACTGTTCCTTTACACGTTTGAAAGCTGTTTGGTCTGGGATAGGAACCCACCCAGATGTGATGCCTTTGCTGCCTGGCTGGTGGAAGTGTTGAATTTCTCACTGTTCAGAGCAGTGGAGCCATGGAAACATCCCCAGAGCAACTGAGACACAAGAGGCAGGAGGGGTGCGAGGGAAATGGCAGCTGTAACAGCAAAAGTCTGTGTTTTTCCTCGCAGGTCACTTCAGATTGGATCCTGAAAGCGGTGAGCTGAGAACAGCAGTTAATTTGGACTACGAGGAAGTCTCTCAGTACGTGATTTTAGTTAAAGCAAATCAAAAAGTCTCACCTGCAGCACAAATCCAGCGCTCAGGTAACTTTTGGCTCAGCGATACTGCAGAGCCACAGCCTGACCCAGCCTTTCGAATTTGGGCTGGGATTTGCTGTTGCCCTTAACTCGTGTGTGTTGCAGAGCTGTTTGCCCAGAACGTGGCCATGCTGATGATCTCCGTGCAGGACGTGAATGAAAAGCCCGTGTTTTCCAGCAGTTCCTACTCTGCCCGCATTCCCAACTCCGTGCCCTACAAGTACCCTGTCATTACAGTCCAGGTAGAGTATTTCCTGGTTTTCTTTCACTGCATTAAAGGCGCTCTTAAATCCGCTCTTAGAGCTGAGTTTACTGATTGAAGAGCAACATGAAGCCCAAAAGCCGCAAGCTTAGTGTCACAAATCATCTTTTTTAAACCCAGGCCACAGATCCAGACTCAGGAGACAATGGACATCTGCTGTACAGCTTAGCAAGTGATCAAACCAACGAATTCGACATCAACAAAAACACAGGGGAGATTTTTACAGTTTCTGTAGCAGGAAAGACTGGAACATTTTATCTGGAAGTCCAAGCTGCAGACCAAGGCACACAAAGACTCGCAGCCCAGACAACAGTCAATGTAAGGAAGATTATTATTACTATTACTATTATTATTATTATTATCCTGATTTACTTCCATGTCAAAATTTTAAACAAGAAGGACTAAGTTTGGTAATGGCAAAAAAAAAAAAAAAATTACTTAACATTGTCAATAAGGCTGTCAGATACATAAATATTTGCATACTAGAATTAAGAGGTTGCCATTTTCATTGACATATAAAAACATGTTGCCACAAAACCTGACTTTTGCAGGACAATTACTTTATAACAGAGCGTTTTTGTTCTTGTTTAATGGGTTGTTTGTTTGGGGTTTTTTTAGATCAATCTAAGAGAGGTACAAGCGCTTTAGAAAATCTCACATGTGACTCTTTATTAGGTAACTGTTGATTCCAGTTCCAGTAGCAACATTGTGATGCTGGTGCTTAATCAGAAGATCAATGTTGTGGAAAGAAACATTGGTGATGTACAAAGGTATTTTCGAAGCCATGAAGCTTATTCTGGTGCAATATCTAACGATAAATTTAGAGTCCCTTTGGGATAGGGGTCTAACAGCCCACAGGAAGTGATACAGCCAGAGCTTCTCCAGGACATCCCAGCCCTGCAGGAATAGGGGATCAGCCAGTGATGGGTGATGACCAGACAATTAAAACCATAATTGGGCCTTCCTGGCATGTTAACAAAGATGAAAGATCTTTCTTTTGGCTATATATAAATATATATTTACATTGGAAAGATTGAGTCCTGTGTTTATGAAGGGGAATCACTCTGAAGGTTGGAAAAATGAGTTTGTGATGTTGCTGCTATTATGGCACCAGCTTTGTGTTGGTAAAAATTAAATGGAAAACTTTCTTGGAAGCAGCTGGCGCTGATTGCTATCAGAATGATGGATTCCCTGGGCCGCTGGTCCAATCCAGCACAAAAATCTCTGTAGAAAAGGAGAAGATGATTATGAGACTAAATTTCCTTCCTCCCCACCTTCACTGTTTATAGTAATCTATAGATATTTTTTTCCTCTGCTACTCAATCGCCCAACATTTTTTGGCAAATAGCTTAATTCCTTTTTTTTTACATGCATTTTTATATGCTTAGATTAAAATACCTTCCGAGGTATTTTTATGAGTATCAATTAATATCTGCCAAGTGTTGTATTAAATAGCGCTTCACTTGATTTCCAGAGTAAAAGAATCTGTCATTGCCCAGTTAATTAAAAATGTCTTCTTCATATGATATCAGGGTCCTGGAAGATAAACTCGGATGGAACGTATACATCGTTGATGTTTATTCCAAGGAGCTTGAAAGAAAAGCAAGGAGCAGCACTGACGAAACCCATGTAGAAATCATTGCTTTTGATGAGGCCCACCAGGAAGTACCTGCAGAAGATGTAAAAAGGTCTGTATGGCACAGTCTGACTTCTGAGTGTCAGAGCTTATGCAGATAGGACTTTTTAGAATTCAGAAAGCTTTTTCACTATTTACTAAAAGCTAATTTTCAGAGTTTGCAAAAAATATGCATCAGGTTTAATTGTGCAAAATAGATTCTAAGTCAGTTTAAGAAAAAAAATCGGAAGCAGAAAGAATATAATTAAAATATATATTGATTTCAGAGTGGCAGAATGTTGATTAAAAACTCACACTTTAGGCGTATTTTACATTTCTCTGGTAACATGACCCTGATGTGGATCTAGTTCAACTGTCCAAGGATTTTAGGTTTCGAGCATCAGGGCTGAGTGCTTGAGAACAGAGCTTTTCCTAAATGAAAGGCAAGACAAGTCTGAATCCTTGGAAAAGGTCTTGGCAGACCAGGGACAGATATTCTGTATTTTCCTTACCACTCCCCCAGCCAAAATGAAGGTTTGGTAAATCACGCCCGTTTTCCCCTCCTATCATCAGAAAACTGAGGGAGCAGAAGGGTAACATTGAGGTGGAGCTGGAGAAGGTATTTTCAGCATCCGTCAGTGCTGCCGTCGGGGAGGGTCCCACTGCCCCGGCGTCCCCGGAGCCCGTGGCCGCCATCGTGCTCGGGGTCCTGCTCGCCGGCACCTTCATCGCCTTCCTGGCCTATGTCCTGCTAGATCTGAAAAAGAAAAGGTACACAGAGGTTTGCCTTCACAATGCCATTTAGATTTGCAGATAATTGGGTTGTTTTCAATGTCGCCTTGAAAAATGTTTGTCTGATAAATTAGTGGTGTTTGCAGGGAGCATCGCCTAAGATTGGTTACGTTGGATGCACCGCACACAACTGAAAGTTGTTTCTTCTTGTGTTTGTCACACAGCAAAAGCAGAAATAAATACTTTTAAACCAGAGAAATGTGGGCAGCAGAAACTGTGAAATGTGAATTAGCTGTAATACACTCACAGGAGTCTCCTGTGGCCCTGTGAATGATGAAATCAAGGCAGGTTTTGCTGCTTAACTTCAGTGGCAGCAGGGCCACGTGGTAGAGGAAAACAAGTAATTTCCAAAAGGGAAGCAAACATTTACACTGCTAGCGCTATGGAAAAACAGGAAATACTCTAAATTAATCCCAGAATAATACTGAAAGTAAATGCTGTGTATTAAACTTATGACACAAATAATTCATCTTCTGTTTCTAAAGCAACTAGAAAGCCAATCTTCAAAAATAATTAATTACTTTAATTTATTATCATTATTGTTATTATTATTATTATGTATTATTTTCAGAAAATATGGGAAGAAGAATTTGGTTAAGAAAGTTGAAATTATGGACGGCATCGATAACCCGTGGGCAGCTGACAAAAATGGAAGTCTGAAAAGCTTAGAGAAACTAGAGCACATGAATAATGGGTAAGTAGATTGCCGCTATCACAAATTTATTTAAAAATGCATATAAAAAAATGTGGTTCTACTTTATTCTGGTACCATAGGATTTTCCTTGGATCTTTCACTAGGCTATAGGTCCATTTTTAACGCCTCTCACAATAATAAGTTATAAATCTCTACACTCGAAGGAAGTTAATACCTTTTAATATTCTGTCAAAGGCAAATTCCTGCTTACTCTTTAGCAAGTTGTTAATCATTATGCAAAAAAGAACCTGCAGGATACAAGAAGCTATTTAACATTCCCCTGGGTAAAATCCACTAATTTTGAGATCAGTGTACAGCCACTCTTGGTTTTAGAGAGGCTGAGATTTTTGTCTCAGCTCAAGGTGCTAGGAATTCTCTTAACTCTCTTAGGAGAACTGAGATAATGTCATTTGACAACCTGGAAGGCACCAGAGGAGGTGATGCTGAAAAAGATGAAATTCAGGCCCCCGAAAAAGACAATTACCTGGCGACAGTGCTGCTAGATTACAAGAGTGAACATGAACAAAACGGAGTATCTGAAGAAGCTGCTGAAAGGAGAAATGTAGAGGCCCAGCCCACCGTGGAATTCACAACAAAACAGGTAATGAGCTTTTTGATTGCAAAGCATGGAGTGAAAGATGTTCTATTGTTATTCATCAAATAACTGAAGGAATTATTAAAAAAATAAAACTGTGATGCAACTAAAAAAAAAAAAAAGCCAGGCTGGACAGGGCTTGGAGCAACCTGGTCTAGTGAAATGTGTCACTGCCCATGCAGGGGGTTGGAGCTGCACAATCTTTTAAGGTTCCTTTCACCCCAAAATGTTCTATGATTCTATCAAAAAAATATTACAGGAGTAGCTGTTTGTCCCTGCTTAGAATAGGGAGGAGGACTTTGATCCAGAAATTATGTCTGCCTTCTGTCTTTATGGAATGTGTACAGTAAAGGGTTCTCAGGTGCTGCTCCCAAAACTTAGAACCTTAAAACCAATGCTTTCTTTGCTACCTCCAGAGACAGAACACACATGTACATATACACACACGTGACAGTTACACAATTTTATGATTTCTACTGCTTAAAATTTGTCCACACTCAACCATTTGCAGCTTTCTGCCTCACCTGCATTATGCTTTTCGCAGGATTCCTTTCTGACAGACACAAACCAGAAGTCAGCTCTTTCCTTAACATCTCATCCCGCACTGCCTGCCACTGAGAAAGAACTGAAAGGGGTAAAATTTTCAGAAGTGGCAGTGATTTTGGATGCAGGGCCTGAAGATAATGAACCTGAAGATGATGAACCTGAAGATGATGAGTCTGATGATGATGTATCTCTCTGATAGGAACACTTGATGAAGAAAATCTTTAGAAAAACCACAGTGGGACTCATTGGAACAGAATATGGGAATGAGGAATAAGAATATGGGAATGCTATCCAGATCTTAATTCTGTTGCTGTTGCAAGGGACTGATAAGGAAAAAAAAATAATGCGGGAAGGGCTGCAGTGCTGTACTGCAGGGTTGCTTCCCCAGCAGCAGCGCTATCTCGCAGTGTAGTTAATTTCTTTCGGCACGCGTCAAATGGGCAAGACAATAAACTCGATTGCAGAGGCGTTGCCTTGTCATTGCTTCAGACTGGAGTCATTTCGGGACATCAATCATTCCGTTCTTTTGCGCGTAAGTGTCTGCCGTGGTGTTTCAAAACCAGAGTTCTCCTATTTCACGGGCATTTTTCCTCTTTTGCAGTTCCGCGGTGCCTTCCCCCCGGAGCCGGGAGCAGCCCCGGAGGAGCGGCTTTTCCCGAGCCCAGGAGCGGTGAGACCCAACACGGGAGCGGAGCTCCGAGCGCGGCCGGCCGGGCTCCCGCCGCCCTCCGCGCCGGGAGGAAGGGCAAGGCAGGGCCGCGCCTTCTTCCTCCTCCTCCTCCGGCGGGGCGGGGAAGTTTCTGGCACCTTCTGGCGGTGCCGGCGGAAGCGGCCGGGAGGGAGCGGGGGGAGGCGGCGCCGCGGCGGGGCCGGGCCGGGGCAGCGCCATGGCCAAGTGGGGCCAGGGGGACCCGCGCTGGATCGTGGAGGAGCGCGCGGACGCCACCAACGTGAACAACTGGCACTGGTGAGGGCCGGGCAGCGGCGCCGGCAGCGGGGAAGGGGTGGCTGGGTGCGGGGGAAGGGGCGGCCGGCGCTGACCCCGCCGCTCCCGGGGCAGGACGGAGCGGGACGCGACCAGCTGGTCCAAGAGGAAGCTGAAGGAGGTGCTGGAGGGGCTGGTGGTGGAGGGCGAGGCCGGGCGCTGCGAGATCGGCGACCTCAAACACGTGGAGGGCGAAGCGTCCTGCAACAGCCGCAAAGGGAAACTCATCTTCTTCTACGAGTGGAACCTGCGCCTCAGCTGGAAAGGTACGGGGCAGAGGGGGCTGCGAGGCTCGGCGGGGGTTGCCGGGGCACGGCAGCGTCCCGGGGACCGGGCCCGCCGCGCAGGGGCGCTGGCAGCGGTGCCGCACGGTCTGTGCCGCTCCCTCTCTCTGCAGAGGAACCTGTTCCCTCCGGGCTGCCGAAATGCGAATGTCTGGGTGAGCTGCAGTGAGTCAGAGTCGCGGGGAGATCCCGGGAGCCACGTGGGCCTCAGCTGTGTAAATGCGTATTCTCAATAACCTTGAAACCCGAGCTGGGCGCTTTCCCCTTCACCCGGGCTTTTTCCGCCGCATATTCCCCAGGGCTGCCTTCGCGGTATATCCGCACGGGGTTACTCACTTGGCCGTGCAAGCAGTAAATGCCTGCGTTGGGGGGGTATTGACAGCAGAGTGCCTGGGCTGGTTTAGTTCCGCTGTGCCCAAATTGCAGCTGTGTGTTTCCTGTGGAGAGCAGGGAGACCTAGGAAACGTCAGCTTACAGCTGTTTCCAAAAACTAGCTGTAGTTTACTTGGAGGATTACTAGTTCCATGAGGATAAAACTCTTTAGGGCGAAATAGAAATAAATCTTCGTTATTTGGGATGCGGGGGGCTGTGCCCGTGCATTTTTTTGTTTTGCCATATCCGTTTGCAGTCCCCGCTCTTGGAGTTGCCCTCTGTTGTGCTTGTCCCATGACAAGCTCTTTGTTTGCATTTTGGCTTTTGGTGATATCAGGGAATTCTTTCCATTTATTAGATGCCTAAAACTTGTCAGCAAATTGTGGCCTGTGTCTTGCACTGGAGTAAGAGGCAGGAGCAGCTGATGGAATGTTCCTGCATGGGACATTGTCCCTGGATATTGTAGTGCCAAGTGACAGGCGGTGCTTCCCTGAATACTGTCCTTATTTGTCAGGCCACTGGAATATTGCTGAGACCAGATCTGGAATTGAAGTCTGCTTACACAATAAGAGGGACTTTAAACTAAGTACTGTTGTTTGGTTTAGGTAGTCTTAAATGTTTCAAGTGTGTTATAAACTAAGAACATACTTAGAGTTGCGATGTAAAAGTTAACAGAGAGAAAAGTAAACATTATGCTTTGTTGTGCAGTTTAAATCAGTGTAGGTAAAACAATTGTAATCAGCTTTTTGACTTCAAGTTCAGCTAAAATCACCTTAAGCTTTAAACACAGGCCAGTTTGGCTTTGTGTGGCTTATTTTAGAGAATAAAGTTTAAAAGTAGGCAGATAGTATTTTGTTTGTATTTATGTGTATGTTCTTTCTAACCTTTCTCTGCAAGGTCTTTATGCTGGTCAGTGTTTTGAGACAGCTCTGACTTGTGCTGGGTGCTTTGCTACATTGAGTGAATTGTGGCTTTGAGAGCTTAATTTTCCTACTACACAGGAAATTTTAAAAAACCCCAGAGGCTGATGATTTTCTTTTTGTGATAGCTATCATGTTGTGTGTTTTGAGAGCTCTAAATTAGAAGTGAGTTCAGACTGAACTGCTAAAAAACTGTAATTGCTGTAATTAGTTCTGTAAGTCTTCAAGGATAACTAGGACTTCAAGTTATGATTAAAATGTGGGTATGTAAGGACAAATGATAAAAACCCTGAGATTTGCTGCTGATTTGGAAAGTCCAGTGTTGGAAAAACATTGTGCTTAGCAATTTAGATAAGAGAGAAACAAGAAAGTGGGGAATTGAGGATACTTAATGGCACTAAGATTGAGCCAAATGGCTCTTCTATAATTTCTTAGAGGATGTAATGAGGGTTTTAATAGATTATTCCACATTGTGATGGAAACTTTATGAAAATGTTTGTCCTTTTAAAGCAGGTGTGTTATAGGTGGGTCTTCACACTGGATTGGCAGGAAACCAAAAAGTAATTTATTCTCAGGTCTGTTACTGAGGTTCCATGGAATTCCAACAGATAATGATTGTTTGATAAAAAGGTAGTAAAGCTTTGTTTACATTGCAGTGGTACTGAAAATGTAGAGCTGCACCAATGTTCTGCCTCCGTAATGTTGAACCATCAGCTCTGTTTGTTCACTGGTTGGACTTTGCTGCCTAGCACAGACACTCTCCCTGTGAAACTTTAAGAGTTGTGAAAATTGCTAATAGAATTAGCTGAATGAAGTCAGGTTTGTGTTTTGCTCCCCAAAACTCCTTCCTGCATGCTTGCACTTCCTTTCTGTGGAGAGCAGCCAAAAATAAGATTGGCTGTATTGTCTGCCAAGGCCACATTGTGTGGTTTTCCTGTTCTGATCCTGGTGCTGGAAGAGAGCAGGGATGAGCACACTGAGGTGGCTTTGTGGTGGGCCCTGACGTGTTCTAAGGATGGCCCTAAGCAGTTCCATGGCTTTACTGAGTGGCAGGTTCTCCAGGGAGACCCCGAGGTCTAGTTCAGCTTTCCCCATGTGGATGCGGTTTTGTAGTTGTGGATTAACAGACTTTGCATATTGTGCAATCCCTCATTGCCTCAGCCCCGAGTGAGGGATCTTTGCACTTTGTGTTCGAAACAGTCCTTCACTCTTCTCCTTGCCAGGAAACACCTGGGCCATTTGTTTGAGTCCCTGGCTGGGATCCCAACCAGTGGGGTTCTGTCGGTGCCCCACGATCACATGGGGGCTCAGGGAAGTAATTAAAATGATGAGAGTGATGTTAAGGAGCAGTGGAATGGAGACAGCGCCTGTGCCAGTGGGACTCCCCAGAAATAGTGCATCTGCCTTCACGATAATCCCCCTTCAGCAGCCGTGCTCAGCCCGGGGCTGGCGGAATTTGAGTTTTGCCGATGAAGCATCTTGTTGGATTTTTTATGTTCTGACCCTGAGCTGATAGACCTGCATGTTTCTGCTGTTGCTTTCTGAAGAGATGTTATCGTGATCTAATTAGTGAGCTGATTTAAATAACAAAACGCTTTTGCAAGGCAAAGGGGGAGAGTCTTCAGTGTAATGAAGGAGAAGCCTCAGACCTTAAATTCAATCTTTGCAGTGCAGATCTGAGGCAGAGCAGCACAGGGGCACTTGGTGGGGTGGGCCTTGGCCCCAAAGGATGCAGAAGTGGAGCTGAATTCCTGTCCTTGCTGAGTCTTTCTGCAGTGTACAGTGATTATAAAGTGGTTAAAAGTAATATCAAGCGCTTTAAATGTGCATGTGATTTTCCTATTTTAAAAAATGTTAATTGTATGCATCTGCATTATACACATGTGCGTCCTGGTAACATTGCCTGCGTGTTGGGAGCTTTCACACGATTAAAGAGGGCATGGTTGGCATTCCAGGGAGCTCTGAATCCAGAGCAGACACACGGAGGGGAAGAGGAGGTGATTTTTCCCCTGCCCAGCCCTAGATGCACATTCAGTGTCGGTGACAGGCTGCTGTAGAGTGTCAGAGAGTTGTCACCTGCAGGGGAGAGCAGTGCAGGGAGCAGGTGGGGCTGTGTCCATCCCTTGGTGCGCCTGGATAGGGAACATAGCTCCCAGAGAGGCTCAGGTTGCTGCTCAGTTCCTTGAGGTCAGCCTTGAGGCAGCTCCCTTCAGGTAACACTTCTGTACAACTGAGTGCCAAGTGTAAAACTCTTGCTGTGGGGAAATAGTGTTTAATAATGCATTTAAGAATTCGTTATGTTAATACAGGTACAGTGAAAGAGTCTGGTGAGAAACATAAGGGATCTGTTGAAATTCCTAACCTGTCAGAAGAAAATGAGGTAGATGATACAGAGGTAGGTGTGAAACACTGCTATGGCTATACAGGTTCAGCATTCTTAAATAAAGTATTAATCGACATATAGGCATCATATTTTGATTTATCTATTATTAAGTGGGGTAATTACACGTGGATAGTTGATTTCCTGCTTTTGTTTATTATTCTTGGAATAATGACTTGTCTGCTCTCAGATTTACTGATGAGGAATGTGCACAGTTTGCTTTGCTAATTACTGATTGAAACAATGTGTTAACTACAAATTTGAGAAGAAATGTGCTTGTAGTCTTAAAAAACCCCTCCAAACCCACACAGTAAACCACCCCCAAGCGACAAGACCTTAAGGAATCCCCATATTGGTTGGATAATGGTTGACACTGGGCTTCCACAGACCCTTCAGCCTCTGCTGAGTAGCAGCTCTTGATGAACTAAAATAAGTGGAGATACTACATTTATTCATGCCTTAAGAGGACTTATTTTTAGCAAATGTTGGCTAACCCAAGAAGATACTGAATTTGAAACTGCAGCTGTCCTCTGAGCATAGTAAATAAAGCCCAAATGCTTTCCTTTGTTGCCAGAACCCAAAAGGCTCATGATTAGGGTCTCTTAGATGCTGTAATTTTTTCTGTTTCTAGATAAACGTTAGCAAGAAGAAAGGGGAAGGTGATGTTCTGAAGGACCTGATGAGAACTGAAGGAACCACCAAAGTCAGAGAGGCCCTGAGGGACTACCTGAAAGCACTTAAAACAGGTAAATTAAAACAGATAAATTAAAACAGGTGAATTGAACAGCACCTTGGGAGTGTTCCTGTGCAGGCGCCTCTCCTGAACAGCTTGATCAAAGACTGACAAATCCCTGGGTTTGTATTGGTTTTATTTTTAATTGTCACCAGCTGAGATGAAATAAATCAGTCCTGGCACTCCGAATCTTGCCTGGTCTCAAACATGGCCGTATCCAGAAGGCTCTGCAGTGACTGAGGCTGTGCTGTGTCACACAGGCCCTGCCAGGGCTCAGCTTGGCCTTACTAGCATTGGCCAATATTAGGGTTTCTTTTTGTTACCTAAATGTTTTAGAAAACTGCCTTCCTTGCTAGAACTGCCTTGGTTTTGTGCCTCTTTCTTTCAGTTATTAATTAAATTAGTTATTTTCTAGAATTTCTGAAATGCTGTCTTTATTTCTGTTTTTTGCTCTACAAATACAGTCTCTGCTAATCTTTAAGCTTGCCATTTATCATTTGAGAATGAAAGGTTTTATTATCCCAAACAGTTACTAAATTTATAAACTTTCACTTGTCCTTCTAAACCAAAGGTGAACCAAATTTTAATTTTCCTATTTTTTGAACAGTGGTATTTTTGTGAATTACAGCTTTTCCCAAGAGCCAGTAAGGTGTGCTCAAAAAATTCTCAAACATAATTCAAATTTTTTAGGCAGATGTTTGCTCTCAAATGATTTTAATCCTTGTTGCTTTCATTTCTGTGAAACCATCCCTTTAAAATGAGAAAGCAATGTGTGTGTACATACACATATATATATATACACATACACATATATGATATCAAGTGCATCTCTGTGATTGTAAACTACTTTGTTAAATTATTATCTCTTTTGTCAAATGCTGTGTAATTTTCCCAAATTGGATCCAGCAATTTTTGGCTTGAGAAATGACTGTGTATGATTTTTAGGGTATCCAAGGATTCTTTTAACACTGGGACCTCAGAAGAAAGCAGCCTCTGACAGGGATGGGCTCCCATTCTGTATTTCTTTCCACTCTAGGCTTCTGCCAAACCTTTTTCTTTGGATATTATTGCTCTTTGATCTGAACATCTGCTGTGCTGTCAGAGGTCTGTGCAGATGCTACTAATTTGGGAGTCAGGTAACTTGGAAAAGCATTTTTACGGGAAATGGCCGTTAGATCTGTTCCTTATGGAAACATAAGGGTAAAGTGGGGAAACTGGATTGAGTTCTGTGTCCTGTTCAGTGCTCCTTCACAGTTTTACCGATTCTCCAGGGTTTTGGTGATCTTCACTGTGTCTCTGAATGTCAGGGGGGTTGAACAGCTCAATTTCACACTGAAAAGTGCTTTTCTTCATTACAGAGTTCACCTTGGGAATGATTCTGCCAACAAAAGCTCCTGTTGGTCAGGAACTGGCCACGGAGCGAAAACCAAGCGGGAACACCGTGCAGGTACGTTGGCTTCAGGTTTTTTCACAGAATTTAATGACTCCTGCTTAATAATACCGTTGAGTAAATACAGAAATACATTGTATAACTGCCACATATTCACGCGCTGTGTGTTTGAGAATGTGGAGGTAACAGCAGTCCTGCCCTGCCAAAACTTTGACGTGTTCAGATTTTGTACTCATGCCCACGAATATTTTTTGCTTTGCAGGACTCTGTTACACCACAATCTCCCGATATGGTTGGAGTAAAAATTCCAACAGTGAGGATACATATGAGGGAAGTCTTCAATTCTCCAGCTGATGAACTATACAGCATCTTCACAAAGAAGGAAGTAAGTGATAATTTCAGGAGGCATTTTAACTGAATGTGGGTGTTGATGCAGCTGAAGAGTTGTAGTAAGTAATAAACACGTCACAGTCACAGTGTCACATGCAGATTCCATTTGATGAGAGCTTATTAGATTGCCTTAGACCTTTTTTTGCCATTTGTTAGCTTAACAAAGCCAAGTAATCAAAGTGAAGCTGCATCTTTATGTGGTTTGAGTGCAGCGTCCTCATGCTCTCCTTTAAAAATGCTTTGCTATTTGATGATGTTCAGGAGCCTGAAAGGTTCAGTAATGGCACTGCTGTTACCCACAGCTTGCAGGTTAATTGGATTAATTACTGGGGGTGATGTTACTGTTCCTTATAGGGTCTGAAAACACAATCAAGTAATTTTGGGTTTGTGTCCTTCAAAAGAGTCTGGGCTGGTCTTGAAGAACTTTAAATTACAATCCCAGGGCTCCCCTTGGGAAACAGAAATGGCTCTTGGCAGCTCTTGGGCACCTTGCTAAAGCTGCTGCTCCATTTCCCTCGTTTCCCAGTCTGGGAACAGCCAGTTCTGTCTGTCCCTGTGTCTGTGCTGGCTGCTCTGTATTTACCAGGGCAAGTTTCTGAGCATTTACAGTCTCACTGTATTACCTCACTGGGCCTTGCCCCCACCCCAGCAATGCTGTATAAAATCCAAAGCCTGATGAGTGTTTAAAGACTTCCAGATAGATGGGAGTTCAGTTAATTCCTTCAGCACCCCTCCTTGTCTCCCAACATGGTGCATTTTGTGCTCTGGTTTTTTTTCCTAGTTGGTACAGAAGTTTTCCAAGTGCCCAGCTGTGATTGAAGCAGAGAAAGGAGGCAAACTTCAGATGTTTGAGGGCTGTGTCAGCGGTGAATACACAGAAGTGGTAAAAAGCTCCTACTCTGTACTTTAAAAATGGGGGGGGGGGGGGGGNCTGCCGGTAGTATGAAATATAGGGGGGAGGGGTAGCTCCTTCTCTGAGCTAAAAAGTAGGGTAAATCTGTGACATTTCAGCTTTAACGCTTATTTCAGTTCCTCTACTTCAAAGCCAAAGAGCTGCTCTGATGTTGTGTGGTTTTTCTGTCTCATCAAAAGAGCAGGGACTGACCACACACCTAAGGACCAGCATGGGGAGGAGAAAACTCAGCACAGTCCTTTGTAACGAGGAGGAATGATATCTCCCAAATCCATATCCCTTTTAACTGCAGAAATGATCACTGTTCTATTCAGGGCAAATGTTACCCTGTCCCCAGCTGAAGGGAAAACCTGATAATTAGAGCTCAGCTGCATTTCTGAAATGCCCTAAAAACCATTTTCAGACTATCTGAGGGAGTACCTGACTTGTGTACTGGGCCCAGCTGGGTTGTGTAACACAATCACTCGGTCACATTTAAAAATTTCAGTGGGGAAAAACTGGGCTTTGTCCTTGTTTCAAAGTCTGCAAGAAAATCAATGTTTTACGTGCAGTAATCAATGAGTCCTGATCTTCTTACACATCAGAAACAGAACAGTGGAATGCGGCAAGCTGAGAGCTTCATGAAAACTGTTTGTTTCAAAACCAAACCCCATAATTGGTTTTGTTTACATGCACGTGCCCAATATTCCATAAGATAATGCTCCTCTCCCTTTATTTCAGGGAAGAATTGTAATGGGAATTCTCTCCAGTGCTAATGAGGAGAACCTTCTTATCTTCCCACAGGTCCCAAGCCAAAGAATTGTCCTGAAGTGGCGGTGTAGGAGCTGGCCTGATGGTGAGTTTTTCAAGGATCTCTGATCCTGGAGGGCTCCTGTGCAGGGAGAAGGCCCAAAGCTGGCAGGGAGCCGCCTTGGCTGGACGCTCCCTTGGTCCGTGTCCTTCGGAGAACAGCCCAGGGACAAGAGAGCTGTGAAAAGAGGCTTTGCTCACACAGGCAGAGCAGAGGAAATCAGCAACAAAAAATGTGATTCCTTAAAAAACACTTCACTGAAAGGTCCTGTTTTCTTCCCTCAGAACATTATGCAACAGTGGCCTTGAACTTCCAGGACCTGGCAGCTCAGTCGGAACTGGAGTTGGAATGCAAAGGGGTTCCTGTCTCCCATGAAGAGAGTACAAGACAATGTTGGAAGAAGCAATATTTTGAAGAAATACATATTTTACTGCAGCAATCAAAAGACAACATGGAATGATAAGAGCACTGTAGTTTTGTTAGGGCATTACTTTTTATACTTTGTTAACATTTGGTTTTCTAAAAAAAAAGATAATTTATTTGTGGGAAGAATAAAGACCCACTTCTATGAGACTGTACATAGTTTAAGCACTATTTATGGGTTTTTAGAGAATGAGAGGCAAGTCAGACTGCATATATAAACAGCTTTACTCGGGGACTGTGATCTCTGCTCTGCTTGCCTGCAACTTCAGACAGTGATGATGATTCAGGTGCAGTGAGTCCTGCCCTCAGAGGTAGGTGAGCTACACAAATCAATAGGAAGCATTTCCACTTCCTTAATATTCAGTGTATCAAGTGGCAAAATGAAATCCGTGTAGGAGATGGAGTTCCCAGCAGAGGTGAACTGAAAGGGATTACAAAACTGCTGCTCCTTTTCAAGAAATGGGGGGTTATCATTTACAGCCTCTTGGAGTATTTGCTAGATGCTTTTAACTGCAAATTGTTTTCAACTGCAGTTTTAGGAAAGATAATTAACAATGTCATGTAATTATTATGCCTGCATGCACTGTACTCCCTTACTTGACCTCAGTGTGACATTGATTTAGGAAGAAACAAACAGTAATAGTGCTTTCTTTCTGCAGTTCTGTAAAACCTCCCGCTGAAATGATTTACAGCCCTCTGCAATGCTGTACCTCAAAGAGAAAAACTGTTAAGAGAACTCTGACAGGAACAAATTGTAATTCCTAATTAAACCATCTCAAGGTGAGCAAGGATAACTTAGTTCTCAAATGCTTTATAAATAAAGTGTACAAATCAAATATGGAATTTGAAACAAATTGACCACACTAGGGCAGGCTGCCTTTGGAAAACATGCTTGGCTCAATAAAAATGTGACTCTACATCAAGCTGATTTTCTTCATAAACGAATACTGCCACACTAAGAACGTTTCTTAGACGTTCTATATATTTTATTTTTACAGAATGCCAAATACGGCAACCTTACCACCCAAAAAGCTCCCATCATCCAGAGGATACGGATGTGCTGCCCCTTGCTACAGGCCAGGTTCTCCTGAAAAGTTTGCAGTCAGTTATTAACTGTTTGAGCTGAGGTGAGGTATGGTGGTAAAAAGAACAAAGCCCCCCCCAGTGCCAAGAGAGGCACAGAGCAGTCACAAATGTGGCACTGCAGGTGTCCATGTGGTGGGTAGGGAACAGCCTCTTAAATAGCGTCATATTTTAGCATCTGTTTCTGAATGCTCACAATTTAGTTACCTTTTTTTCTTGATATTCAAGGAAGAAAAGCCTGATGGTTTGAATACAAAAATCATTTAGGGTAGTGGTTGGCAAAGGGAAAGTAAGGTTTAAGACAGTTCAGGCTTCAGCAGGTTTTGTGGCTAGGTGAAGAGATTTTGCAACAATTTCATACTCTAGAGTAGGTGGTGAGATGCAATTTCAAGTTTCTTCAGACAGTGAAACTACAGCCCCAGTACTGTCTCAGGGAATTGTGCCTCACGCATTTTCTCTATTTTGTGGGGTTTGTGACCCTTCCATCTCAGGGTCACAAACAAATGCCTCTGAATTTTCCTGTCTCCTGCCCTCGCTGGAATGGAGCAATTGCCAGTCACTGGTGTTAAAGAAGACAGGACCTAACTTGTGCTTCCAGCGTTGCGCTGCCCGCTCCAGGTGCAGGGCTGCCAAAACCCCTAGAAAATGAGGAGGAACAGCCCTGTGACTCTCTAAAACTGATGATAAAATTTCTCTTAGCCTTTCCAATAGAAAGTAAAAAACATTAAATGATTAGTTAGCTGAGAAAAGCAAAGGGAAAAATAATTCAGTGGGATCTGACATGATTAGGAGATTATGGCCAAAAATCTTTACAGATCGCAACAGGCTGAGTGCCAGAGTCAAAGCTGACTGTGCATGGAGAAAGTTATTTAAAAGCTTCATTTTGAAGGCATTATATGGGAGGTGGAACTTCCAGGAGGAAGTAAGTAATGATAAATGAGAGGTGGGATAAAGCCTGTAAGAAATGGAAAGCTTTAGGAAGAGTGAGGAAACCACTGAAAGATAAAAGGTTTTAGCGTTAAAGGGTTTTCAGAGGCGGGATAAGGGAACGTTTTTGAAGGCAAAGAAATACAAACCAGAAGACGGATTTAAAGAGAGAGAAGGGGCCGAAATAATGACTTACAGAGCATGTAATGTGGGCGAGACAGAGGAAAAACACCTGGAAAGAGGCTCTGGAAAAGCACGATACACTTGTGCAGACACTGCTTCCCTTTGTTCAAAAAACTACAGGCAGAAAATTCTCTGTAAAAAATGCAGGAATACTCAAGGGGGACATTAGGAGGTAATGTAAGGGAAGAGCAGTAAGAGTATTTCTGGTAATCCTGACATGAATAATGGTGCAGAATTTGTGTATGCTCTATGAAATAATTATTAGGTACTGATTAGAGTGGGTCTCCTTGAAAATGAGCTAAAAAACCAGCCCAAAGGCCACAATGGCACAACTCTGATGTGATCCCATCCTGCAGGGGATGCTAAAGCCAGCAAAGGGCACCAGCTCAGACAACACAGCCACCATCAGCTGCGCAGGTTTAGTAAGGGTAATTAGGTGAAACTACTCACCCAAAGGGTTACAACAGCTGCTGTATCTCAGATTTTGATCCACAGGCCAATGTTCTCCTTGACAGATGAACTGATTGTAGAAGTTCTGACTAGAAGCTGTTGATGATTTCTCTGGAGTTACAATCTGTGGAGAAGCTAATCAGAAAGGATAATAAAATTATTTCTAAAGAGAACAAAACCATTATTATTTCATGTCTGAATCATGAGGAGACCAATTTAAGAACTTACCAGTGTCTGTAAGTGCAGGATAAAAATGCTAAATAAACACGAATATAAATTGACTCTGAAGTTTACAATTACAGAACAATAAAACCGTTGGGAGCAAATTCAAACAGCAAGAGCATCACAGAATCAAGGAGAAGCAGGTGATGCAAAACTGCAGTAAATGGTAGATGGAATAAAAGAATTTTGAAGAAAAAAGACCAAGACAGATGAAGACAACAGAAAAACAAACGAGCTGAGCAACTGGAAAATGAAGCTGAAAATGGAGTTTAATCAGATATTTAAACCAGTAGCACTGACAGTCCAAAAGGTCACATAGGAAACTGGCACTACTCAGAAATAACAGGGAAATACGATGGGAGAGATGATAAAGTCATTCCAGCATTTCAGGGGTGCAGAAGCTGTCAAAAAATGAGGGAGCACAGCCAGAGCAGAGGGGAAAAAGAGCTCTACAAATGGTGCAGGAGAAAAATTATAAAAGAGATGTTAAAAAAAGGAAAATGAGATGCCAAGTTCCACTGGCTTCTGACAGCACTTCATGTTCCAACAGCAGCCACCAGTCCCTCTCCACTGTGAGACTGGACATCCATGCACAGTAAACAAGCACCAATGTTTACACCGAATCTGACCAGCATTTTTCCCTGCTGCTGTTTCACTTACGAAGTTCTTTGCAGATAAATCCAAAGACTGAAGCAACATTTTATAAACAAATGAAAAGTCATCACAATCAGTTTAATGAAGTGCACAGAATAGCAATTGATCATGTCAATAAAAATAAAACAATTAATTTTACATCAAGTGTGCTTTATTTCCTCCACAGGTATTCTGTTAAATAAAGCACCATATATATACTGCCAGGCCACAGCTAAAGAGGATTCTTTACAGAATCAAATTTCTTGTGGTTGTTTAGTATACAAGTAAACTTAATTTTGATAATAAGAACCACAGCGATCTGAGGCAATCTGCCTCGATTATAAGGTACAAAACTGGCACAGAGGACACCATATTATACACAGTAAAAATGCCATAAGTTTAAATTACATCATACAGGGCCAGGAGGCCCTGTCTCCCAGACAGCCATATTAAATGAAAGCCACTACAGTGAACTCTTAATTACATAAAACATAGCCATTATCTGATTGCCCTTTAAGAAAGTGTACGGTAGATGCAAAATAAAATAAAATCTAAAAAAAAAAAAAAAAAATCTTGAGTTCTGCCTGACCAAGAATTAAGCATATAAATCTATCTTGCCATTCAAGCAGAGAGCACTGGACAAACTGAAGCACAAAACAGAAATAAGCAAAACTTATACAAACAGCATTTTTTGGGGGAAGAAGGAGGATTTAAAAAAAAAAAAGACTTAAAAGCAGACATGCTCCATCCAATGTCAAGAAGCAGCTTGGTTTCCTTTCCCGGATATCCGTGTGACCACGTGAATCGTAGACTCAATGGTCCTGCACAGGATGTCTAAAATGTCATGCTGCTGCATGTGACTAAAAAGTCCTCTGGAATGGCCACAACTGATTGATAAATTAGTTTCGGGGTCCTGGGATGGTAAGGCTTGGCCATCGCAGCTCCGCAAGTCTGCGAGGTCGGATAAAACCGCTGAAATCGACGTGGAAGGAAATTCCGAGTCCTCCTCGGCTCCCATGGAATCCTTGGAAGTCTGCAGGTCTTTGAACTCTTTGCATTCTTCAAATTTACCGTTCCCCGGCTGCTCCTCCGCGTGCTGTGAACGCGCGGCCAACATTATGTCTTCGGAAAATGAAGAGGGCACTTCCATCCTGTACTCTTTGACAGAACTGTTCTCGGGGGAGGGCGGGTCCTGCTCCGTGCCCGGGTCAATGATGGAGGAGTCCCTAGTCTCGTTGTCCGAGGTGCTGGTGGGGGTCAGCGCCTCGCGGGGCTCGGCTTTGATGTCGCTGATGCAGCTGTCCACGGTGTGCTCCTCGTCGCTGCTCACGCGCCGCCTCTTCACCGGCGTGGCTCCTTCATCGTCTGCAAGGACAGGGAAACGCGCTCAGGGCACAGGCACTGCTCTGCCGTGCCCCAGGAGCACGCCTTCCACACTCCCATCCTTCGCATTACACACAGCACTTATTGCTCTATTTCCTTAAATGCTTATTTCCTTACAGAGGAATCATGCAGTTCCTCAATTTTAGCTCCAGAATAAAATGGTATTTCTTGTGTGGAACTGGAGCCAAGGAATGGCCCACCGTGCAGTGATAAAATAATCTAATGCATTAATTTAATACAAGTTTGTATTAATTTATTGCAATAGATTATCACTGCACGGTGATAAATTTTTATATATATATTATATATATATATACACAATATATACAATATATATACTATATAAATTATATAAATACAAGTTTNCATACATATTTACATGCGCATACATATAAATATAAAAATATATAAAAATTATAAATTACAAATTATAATTAAATTATAAACGTCCATTAGAGCAACACCAAACCTTTAGTTTTTCTTTCTTTGGCTTCTTGCTCTTGTAATGAGTTCCTCTGTTGTTGACAAGCTCTACATTTGTTTAAAAGCTCTTGTAAAGTTGGAATCAGGGCCGAGTTGAGCTGTTTGGGAGTGTGCACTGAAAGCAGCAAGGCAAGTGCTCGGAGGTCCTGGAAAGAGAGAAGCCAACTTAGGCCTTGTTTCAAACTGGCGTTTGGCTAATCTGCACACAGAGATGGTGCAATAAGGAGGTGCTTCAGCATGTTCTGAGCATGTTCTGAAAGATGCCATTCCAAGAGGCACTCACACCACTGCAATTCCCCACTCACTCTTTGCTGACTAACACAGATCTGTCCAGGAGGTGACAATACTGTGCTGAGACACGAAACCTTGCTGGGTTTCAACTCTCCTTCGTTAACACTCCATGAACATTTGCATCACTTCTCTCAGGTCAGGTTAATATTCCCAGCTTCCCCTGCCTTCCCCAGCAGCCCAGCTGAGGCAGGGAGAGCCTGACACCTGGCACAGGGCACGGAAGGGTTTCTGCAGGAAATGAGCTGCCTCCTGAACCATGCCCGTGTTGGAATGGCTTACGAAAGACTCACCCCATTTAATGTAGAGCTTGCTTTGGAAATTTCGACTCTCTGGTTGCTGAAGTCAGATTCTAGGCTTTGATACTGATTTATTAGATTTGTAATTAAAGTATTGATTAAGTTGGCACAGTTTGCTTCAGAAAACACCTGCCCCTGCACCTGTGAAAACAAAGTATTTTTTTAAAAGCCACAAAAAATTGGAGCTGTGAAAACGGCATCCCAAAATGAAGCAGCATCAATGACTGCATTCCTTGGAACAGTAATTATTGCTAAAAGACCACATACCTTGAGAAGAAAATGTGTCAGAAAGGTGTAGACAATGTTGTTGTTAAGAAAGGTCCTTTCATCCATCAGAATACATTTGATATATTCTGCAAAAACTGGATCTTCACAGAGGAGCTTTACACAGTTCTTGGACATCACAGACTGGGAGAGAGAGAGAAGACGGCAAAGTCAGCATGGGATGTGCAGGCCAGGCCCACTGAGAAACAGTTCAGGTCTATCAGGTGTCAGTAAGCTGTACAGATCAGTCACTGACAATTCTTATTTCCCATTTTCCAGTGATTAAGTTCCTTCCCCACAAAGGCCAGCTCATCTACAGGAAGGGATGGAGCCTCTGGGTCTGTGAGCCAACCACAGGGTCCTCTGCAGTGATACCCAGACTTGGACATCTCATTTTTCCTTCATCACCACAGTGTCTGTGCTACCTAAAAAGCTGGAATTTCAGAGGCAGAGTGAGGTGCTTTCTGCACACCCACCATCCCACCAGTTACTGTGGGGAGCTGCTGGGTTAAGCTTTTGCAGGATGTACAAGGAGCAAATACAATTGACCAGATTTTTATATTTGATTTAGCAAATTTTATCTGATGGCAGCAACATAAGCAGAGGTATTTTATTACACACCACCCACTAGTTACAAGTCAGGGATCTCTGTCCCACATTCAGCGTGTTTCGCCTGTGTTTCTGTTCTGTAGGTTTTCAAGCTGACTCTCACCTGAGTCTGGCAAAGCTCAGTCCAGAGCTTGGGGAACAGCGCAAGGTGAAGAGGCAAACCTTCATAAGCAACCAGGACACCTGCAAGGGCATGAGGGAAGTCAGTGTGGGAGAACTTCGTGGGACACAGGGGAATTCCTCAGAAAAGCAGTGCCAAGGTGCTCTATCATTTTATAGGATCACATTCCAAGCATTTTGTATGGTCAGAAAGCTGTCTGTCAGGTTTTTACAGTTCATTTAATAAATACATTGGAATAGAGTGACAACAAGCAGATGGGTGATTTAGGGGATGAAAGAATATTCTGTCATTGCTTTTCTGACAAAATTATTGGTGTGACACTGAGGTCTATGCACACTGAGGAACTCGCCCTCAGGTTTGTGTGGGAACACAAAAATGTAAATGTTGCCAATTAATTGCCATTAATGAGATGCTGAGGATTCCGGATCTGATCCAAAGCCATTTAAACTGCCAACCACCAAAAAACAGCCTGAGTCCTGTGTTAAAACTCTAACTGCAAAGTAAGACTGAATTCTCAGTGGTTACCTCAGATTCTTTCTGGACAGGCCAGAAACATGCCAGTCATGTGGGAAAGGCTACACTATCTTATATACAGGTAACAGTTTTGTGGAAAAAAAATAATATCCAAATACAACAAGTTTCAGAAGCTCTGCTTTTTCTTAAAAACTCTGAGTGTAAAACTTAGTGGAGAAGCACTCAAAGTTATGACAGAAAAGAAAAAATCCTTTGGCTGTTTCACTTTGATACTTACTCATTTTTACTAAAGTTTCAGTGAACTTTTCACAGTTGATTGCAACTCGACACAGGAGGTGGATGAACTGGTGGTAGGAGAAGAAATAGTCCAGCAGCATCCGGTCATAAACATCGTCTTTGCCCTGAAGATTTAAGAGAGCCTCATTTAACCTACGAAGCCACGGGACAGCTCCCAGATTCCCAAAGCATCTCCCTTCCTGTCATTTGCTCTGCAATGTTTCATCCTGTGCTACTACAGGAAAACAGTGGGAACCTCCAGGTGCCTCCTCAGCCAGCCCTTGGCAAGCACCAGGGTGTGACGGGAGGAGGGATGGCAGATGCAATTCCCTGCCAGAAAAAGCTTTTATTGGAAGATTCTGAGCCAGCACTGAGAAGGTGCAAAGCTGTGCAAATACTATGGCTTGAAGAGGACGAGAAAAGAATGCAGTAACTTTATATCACGTACAGACACCTAAATATATATACACTACTGCTTTTTAAATCATAATTTGTCAGTCATGATCTGTAGAAATCAGAATTTTCTCGAGATTGAACTTCAGAGCAGAATTTTCAGGAACATCTCAAACCCAGTGATACATATATGTCAGTATTTTAATATATTTTGGACAAGCTTAAAATGGCATTAGCGTCTGTAGAGCAGAGAGCCAACAGGAAACCTCTAAAACTACAGCAAACAAATGCAACCTTATACAGAGCAACTGAATGAAAAACAAGCATGCAAAACCACAGGGCAATGTGACTGGATGTGGTTCTAGAGGTTTAAAAATATTCTACTTCCTAATGTATTAGGAGTTTGATATAAAGGGTAAAATACTGTGTCATGTAATATGACAACTTCTGAAGTCCAAATATTTACATTATGTGGAGTCACATCTGTTACCTCTGGATACCTGATGGGGAAACCCACTACAGACAGTTTCTGGCTCTCTAACATTTTTTCAAACACTTGGATTACACAGTCAATTTGATGGTGCACAAATAGACACAGCATCATTCTGAAAGCTTTAAAAAAGAAGGGTTACTTACCCTACAGTAACCGTGCTTCTTCGAAATGTGTTGCCCACACAGATTCCCATCTACGTGCACATAGGCCCCATGTGCAGGAGATTGGATTCTTTCTGAATAGCTGTGTCCACTGGGGCTGTGCCTGCACCCAGTGTGTCCTTGCGACCACTGTACCTGAGGGCACAAGGGGTATGGCGGCTTCAACCACCACTCAATTCCTTCACCCATAAGAATCCCCTAGGACAGGACTCGGAATTAGCACAGCAGGAGGAGCACAGAATCTGTGTGGACAAAGCATCTTGAAGAACCACAGTTACCGTACAGCAAGTAACCAGTTCTCCTGCTTCAAATGATTGTCCATACATATTCCTTTTCGGGTGGGATTCACCTGACCTGACTTTAGCTATCCAAAATCTAGTCACTGCTGTTCCCTGCACTCGGCGGAGAGGGAGTTGCCTCATCCAGACTCAGGAGCCTGGGACGGGAAGGAGGGGAGCTGTTTCTCTCCTTCTCAGGGTAGCTGTGGTTAGTTAGAGCTGGATGCTGACCTTTTAGATAGGCAAAGTGACGTGAGCTGAATCCCACCGTTGCTGCAGCTGTAACAACGGGACGTGGCAAGTCACTATGGAGCAGCCCCCCAAAGCTGGCATCCCATCAGGAGGCCCACAGAAGGGAAATGGGAAGTGAAAAGACTTAAAAAACCCTAGATGACATTTCAGGCACTGGATTTTACCCAAACAAATAGGACATTACGCCTCAGTCCCAGCTGAATGGACTCTAACAGAACCTGCGGGGTCTACTTGGCTGTCTGGCAATAAACCTTAACATAGTGTGAAACCCATCTGGACAATCCCTGAGTGGTGCCTCAATTTCCTTTATAAATGCCACAGACAGACTGCAAAATAACCAAAACGTGTGCAATGGGTTTTTTTTTCCTAACACAAGGTCCAAACCCTTAGGGTGTCTGGAATATGAAGCTGTGTATCATCAAGGGCAGGGAAATGGTGCTTCTGGAGTGCACATCTAGAATGGAGTATATGAGGACAACACATCTTGAAGAAGAATTATGCTTTGTTTGCAAAGAAAAGGTAAATGCATTGAGCTACTGGATTCTTAGAATACTTTTATAAAAATGGGAAAACAACAGAGGAACAATTCTTTATAGGACCACTTGTTTACATACCTTGCTGGCTTCCACCATGGTGGGCAAGAGGCACATGTTGAGTTCGGGACGCGGAGGACGAATATTGCTTTTCCCCCCTATTAATTTCAAATTTTCACGACATGGAAAATAAGGTCCAAGAGACACTGTAGTGTAAGTTCAGATAAAATAGGGATATATTAAAAAGGTCAATATTTGACATCAGCAAGGAACACGATAGAGTAATAATAGTGTAAGAGAACTTCAAAATACAATCACTGAAATACCTACTTGGGATATTACTGTGGTGGTATGTACAATGATTGTGCTGTAGAAATGGAACCAGAGTATGTAGGAAATCATGAGGACTTAAAAGTACAAGCTCCTTGAGGACATCTACAAACAAAAAGTTGTTTTTGCTATTACAAATTGTTATTTCTTAACAGCAAACAGTTCAACTTAAGGCTCATGCATTTGCAAACTCTGTCTCGTATCCCTTTTGCCGCAGCTCCGCTGTGAGCAACACCTGAGTGACACCCCTGACTCCATCCCGATTCCCTTCACCTCTGCCACTGGGAGACACCCTGCTCAGTGGTGCAGCAACCACCAGGGAGGGGCCAGCCTGGAGAGAGGAGAAGCTCAGTAAAATTACCCTCTTTGCTTCTTCTTTAATAGAGCAGCTTTGACGCCTGGAAAATGGCAACCAGCAGCAGTCAGGAGGACAACGAGAAAATACTCAAAATAGGGGGAAATGCACACACATCACACAAAAAAAGGTACTTTGAACACAGTATTAGGCCTTTTATCAGCAAGCCGTTAAATAATATTAAAAAAGCCTGAACTAGAAAAGCCTGGATCTTTCTGAAATAGCTCTGCTAATGCAAAGAGGCATTTGTATATAACATCTACACCTTAAAAAGCAAATCCATTTCTTTCTATAAGCTATTTAAGCTTTACTTCCACTATTATGCTTTACAGTAATGGCTCATAAAAATGAACAGGAGAAGCTTTTTCTCAGAGTAACTTGGTCTCCACACTTCTGAGGGGAGCTTTAGTTCATGTTTGAATTTGAATGTAAGATTTGGGATTTGACTCTCAACCCGCTTGACACCTGAACTGAGGAGTTATTCCCCAGTCGTGTCCCTTATCAGGTGGCAAACTGTTCTCACAAAGTGACAGCTGACTTTTTGTGCCCACAATCTGTGTGCCTTAACTGAATACAGCAATATTCACTGAAACCTGACAAACCCAGAACTCTTTGGAATAAGAACATCAGTATTGAGGCACTGACACTATTACACCACAATCCCGACCTCCAGAGTTTCTAGCAGAGCACGTGCACTTGCATGAGTGGCATTTCCATCTCACAGCAGGTCCCCGTGCAGGACAGGTGCTGCATGGCCAGGACTTACCAATGCAGGCGTTTCTAAGCTCAGGAGGACTGTAGGAATTGAGCAGAGTTAAGAGCTTATGGGCAAATTCAATCCGCTCCTGCCACTGAATGAGAGCTTGCTTCACATCTGCAAATGCAAACATCCCAGGAGGCTGCTTAGCTCATGGCTCAAAAGCTCATTAAATAAAGCACAGAATTTTACTGCTGAGGAATCTCTTTTTCCTCTAGCATGATCTTAGTCCATGTAGGAATCTGTTAAATCTCACTGGTCTACTGCTATTAAATAGATGGAATCTAGTTTCATATTAACTCAATAAGTAATTTAATTATTAACAACTCAGTATCTATTAATAGCCATATATCCTACTGTACAGCAAATTTTTAAACACAGCTAATAAGGCAAAACACTAGGGTTTGGGTGAGGAAAACTGATTAAAAGACAAGAAGCATAATCCTTTGAAGAGTTATAATCAAACCTTTTCTTTGCAGATATGGACGTGTGGACTTTAGAACTGAGAGGAAAATGGACAGAAGCTCTACCAGGTCTCCAGTCACATGGCAAGCTGTGGCCTCATGATACATCATGTGCAACGTGTTAAAGGACTGCGAAGAAGAAAGAAAAATGCCAAAACTTTGTGTGCCAAACTAAGGTACTTGTTACTATTCCTCTTTTTATCTTGCAGATACATTTACATTTATTTTATGCTCAAACAAGAGATTTTATGCTCAAAAAATACATGGTGTTGGATAAAATCACCAAGTTCATTTGTTTTCAAGGTAAAAGCTTTGTGTTACCAGCTCAAAATAATGACCAAGTTTTCACACCTTTATCTGCAACCCAATGAACAAAGTGGCATTTGAGACACAGTATTTTTATATCCCTGTAATCTCAAACTTTCTGTGCCAGCAGACAAAGTGATACCAGAGGTGTACAAAGACAGACACAGATATATGAATTTGGGGAAAAAAAGACAGGATTAAGACAGATTTTCAAAATGCTGCTGAAGGACATACAGTTGTACATCAGATGAATTACGTCTCCCTTTATACCTTCTGGGCATCAGTGATTTATAGAAATATTGGGAAGGGAAAGCAACTCATTTCCGAACTGCAAAAATTCTAGCACAGGATGTAAGAAAAGATATTTATCCGCTGGGGTATTTGAAAGATAAAGAAACGGTAGCCTCAGTCCCTAGGAGACAAACCCTTGCCATGCCCTTTTTATATTACAGTGAAGATAAAAGACACACAGCCACCTCTAAGTAGAAAACTTTTCTGGATGTGACAACTCTTAATGCAGTTATTTGTCACCAGGCAAGGCCCTTCCAGCCAACAAGTGAAAACGTAAGGCCAGGTAACCTCAAGCTGTAAAGTAACATTAGTTTTATCTAATTTCTAGCAATGTTTTACACGAGATAAATTAATTTTATATTACACACTCTTCGTAAACTTAACTATCCATTGTTATTATGGATGAGGGCTAACTAAGCTGAACAAATCCTTTTCAAACATCTCTATGTATGTACCTTAATCTACTTATGTTTCACGTATGGATAACCTTAAAGCTCAGTTCCTCACTTTTTACACCCAGTTTATTGGATGGAGGCATTGTCATAACAAAGAGGAAGAGCTATTCCGGAGTAATTAACTACAATTAATTAATCTATAAGCTTGTATTTGTAACAAGCTCCTGAAAGCTCAGTTTTCAAATAGCACTTCACTGTTTTGGAATTCCAGCTCCTTCTACCCCACTTTTCCCCAGAAAACGCAAATGAGTGACATAAAAAGAGTTAAGAGAATTTTTTATATAAACCATATAAAATTGGGACTGGAATCAACCTCAAAGCATCATCCAGTCCACCCATGTGCCTCAAGGCAGACTAAATATCCTTGACAGATGTTTGCTCCAAGTCCTCCTGACGACTTCCAGTTGTGCTGGCTGCCCTCTCCTGCAGCAACCTATTCCAAAATCCCATTTTCTGTACACCCACAACTACCTCTGAGCCACTTGCCTTGCACCATGGATTTTACCAGTTTAATATTTCTCCTGAATACAGTGCCAAGAATGAACTGAATCCTGTTTTTATGCCTTCTCCAACACATCCAGATTTTTATTCTTGTGCTCAAAGGGATCCTTCCCGGTGGTGCACTGCCAATGCTTTAATAAACACAGGTTCTCATCCATCACCTCAGTAATGGAAGTGCTGAATGGAATCCAGGATATTGCACTCATCAGGACATGTGGATCTGCAGAGTAAAGCTGCTGGGGGCAGGGGCTGACATTCCAACTATATCCATTTCAGAGGTGCATTATTTAATGATTTTTCCTTTCAGTTTTGAACTACCTCTGGTCTGGTCTCATGGACCAAATGCCCACCCACAACTTGAATACATTAAATGTGTTCCAGAAATACATTTCAGGTTTAGTTTTATCAGAAAGAAATCGAGTTCATGTGTTTTCAGACCACTCCTTGCAAACAGAAGTACAACAGGCAGGAAAGAAGGGCAGCACTGCCTCAGAAGGGCCTCAAGGAAGAGTCCGAAATATTAATCACAACTGCAGCTGAGTATCCTGAAAGTCATTTCTGCTTTTTAGCCTGTTGCTTTAACACTTTTTAACCAATAAAGCACACATTTATTCCTCTCAGCATAATCTGTTAGCGGCTTTCCTTCTATCCTGAGAAGCAGACAAACAATTTCCTGATCTTTTTCGTACTAAAAAGGAATTTTATTAAAGCTGACAGGGGAAGTACCAAGGTGAGATGTTTGCTATAATTAAATAACGAAGTAATTACCTCTGTCATCAGAATCAATCCTCTATTGAACACAACAAGAAGTCTGTCTTCATCAGACTCTAATAATATTCTGAAGGCACTAGGAAAAAAATTCAAACATTTAGAACACTGAAAATTGCATCCCAAACTTAAAATTCTTACATTCATGCTGCTATTTTGGAAAATAATCACAAAAGAACAAAGAAATCCCAAAAGAACGTAATTCTTCTCATCATTACACCCTTTACTTTTTAATTTAAAAATGCTTCTACGGTTGACTTTCTTTTTGTTATGGAAAGTAATTTATAAATAACTTTTACAGAAATATTGCCCATACAACCCCTGCAAAAATGTGGAAAATAATGTACTTCAGAAGACCGAAGTTTATGCTTCTTAAATGATACACTTAAATAGGTTCAGCCAAGCATACATTTGGCCTTTTCAATGTCTGAAAACATTTCTATCAGAGTATTTTATGCTTACAGCAGAACAGAAAGGAAAGGATTATGCTAATGAATGGTTTCTCCCAACATAAAGATTATTTGGGACAATGTGGCTGTGCTCTGGGACAGGTGAGCACATGTAGCCTCCCAGGTAACACAGTCTGTCCTTCCCACAAAGGTTTCAGTGCATCAATAGTTCCATTTAAAACCCCGGACCTGACCTACATGCACAGGCAATTTACAGCTCTGCTCTCGTTCTACAGAATGCCCAAGCAGCACTTTCAGCTGTACTCCCTAAGACCAGAAATGAAAAACTCTTTGAAGACACGATACAGTAAAACCATCCTGCAGGCACTATTTCTACATCACAGTTCTGCTCCAGAGTAACAGCTGCCAACAGCAGCAGCTGGAATTGCAGCTTTGCTCATGGCGGGAGGCTGAACATGGAATTTCGGCTGAGACGCTGGATGAGCGCAGGGCTGTACCTTATGAGAGTCGTCCAACAAGACCGTCCATCCAAGCAGCGCAGGTAACAGCTTATGGTGGTTTTCTTAAATTGCTTTATGTCTTCTATCTCTTCCTCTCTCATGTCTGGCCTCTGAGCTACAAACAGCTGCATGAGGTTAAACAGCTCTTCTACTGCCTAAAACGCACAGAAATACTTGGTTAGAGTCAGCTCTCTCAGTATGTTATGGTTTAGTTCTTATTTCAAAGTTATAAAATTAGATGGTTTTGGTGCTTCCTAAGAGGACAGCCCACTGCCACACGAGTATATGCACATCTATACACATACAAAGCAATCTGAAATCCCCATCCCTCGGACCAAACATTCAGAAAGCTGCTCATGCTAAAACCTGCTGCAGTCCCACGCCTGGGTAACACTAAATACTAGTGGAGTAACTCAGGTCCCTTGCAAGACAAACTGAGACTTCCGGGGGGAGATGCCAACAAGGAGAGCAACAGGACTGTCAGAGCATAAAACTCTGTGAGCTGATCTAGCCAGAAGTTCAATGTGGAAGATTCTGTGCATCCTCCTCCTCTCCATAGTGATGGCAAGCTTTGCATTCGTTCTGGCCCTGCACAGCCCTAAAGGATCCCAAAGCAATATTCACTGTGTAATAATTGAAAACCAAGCCTTTTGTCTCTTCCAGCCTTTGTCAGCCTGTTTGTTTGACCATCACACATTTCCTTGAACCAGCACCTGCTCTCTACTGCAGGTGTCACTGTGCTGTAGTGACAGCACAGCTCCCAGCGTTCTGCCAAAGGCATGTGGCTGTTCCCAAGGGGAGCACCAGGCTGTCCTCCACTGGAATGCAACGGGCTAAAACTTGGCCTTATTCCAGAAACTGAAAACGAAGAAGAAACTGGGAATTCCTCCAACGCTGTGTGTTACAATCCAAACCCCTTTCTGGAGACCACCATCAAAGGTTATCCCTTGTTTCTTATGGCTAGGCTGGAATATTGAACAGTGTCTGCTTCCAGAAAACAACAGCTGCTCTCCAGCTGCTACACAGCAAAGAAAACCCAAAACAAACCCCCACAAAGTACAGTAAGTGGATCTAAACACATGAATTACTTCCACCAGAAGACCCACACATAACACTTTTGCCACTCGATACGTTAAGTCACAAGAGACATGGGGTGAGAGGGGAAACAGAACGATGGAATGGTGCATTTTTGGTGCCGGTCACTTACTCCTGGGTACTGACTGGCGTGAGGGGTGAGGTTCTTGAAGGCCCACTGGATGTTCTGGTGAGAAGCCAGCTGCCTGGTGAAGGCAGGGGACTGCTCGCAGCACAGGCGCAGGATGCCGTAGTAGGCGGGCAGCATCCCGCGGTTGAAGAGCACCACATCCTGGTCGTCGTGGTCCGCGAGGATGTAATTGAAGGCAATGTTCTTGGTCACCACGGGGTTCTGCACGATAAGGCGCACGTTCTCGGGACAGTCCACGCACACGTTGTACCAGAAGGACAGCAGCGCCTGCTTGTTGTGGTTGGTGGCGATGGCCGGCTCCGAGAGCTTCGGCTGGAAGAGGTTCCACAAGTCCATGAAGTAAGTGGAGAACATGAGTTTCTCAGTTTTGGAGATCAAACAGTACGTCATGAAACTGAAGTAGGGCACGAGTTTGGTGGTGCCGTGAACAGCAGCATCAACGTAGAGCTTGGCTCGTGAGAGGAGGCCAAGGAGCACGTTGTAGACCTGGTGTAGAACTACTGTGGTGTCTGGGCTGAGGGGCAGGTCCCGCGTGGGGATGTGCAAAGAGCGGGTCGATCGGAACATCTGACGGAAGGAATTGCTTGGAATAAGCGACACCAAGAGATAGGCTGCGGCTTCAAATAAAAACAGATTTGTTACACCTTTGACAGTGACATACCTGCTAAACAACCATGTAAACAGCAATTAAATTGCACTGCATGTTCCATTTACAGATTTCAAAGCATTTGACAGAAGCTGGTATTACTATATTCACACTAGGAAAAAAAATCCAAGTGGATAAGAGTAGTACAAAGCATGTTAAAAGGGGTGCTGAGATGTGGTTTCAGGCCCCTTCACCTATATCCCTGTCTGCTGCCTGGTTCTCCCTGTGCTAACACAATGCATCCCAGCACAGAATGTGATCACAGATCCCATCACACAATGCATCCCAGATGTTTTCCATGACTGAACTGTCCACTGCTCAGTCAAGAGGTCATTACCTCCCCAGAAACATTTACAACTCGAGCCTGTTGCAAAGCTGTCCCTCCAGTTTTCCCATCTTAGCCACAGAAATGTGTTAAAGTTCAGTAGCCTGTACCATAGAATCTCCTTTGTAAAAAAAATTGACACAGGAAATGTTGAAAATGTTCTCTGGCAATGTGACAGTGTGATTCCAGGCAGAACAAATCAGCGGGCCAGGACACCCAGGAATTCAGGAGAAAGCACAGGTGGCTTCTCCTTTGAACTTGTCCACAAGTTCAAAGGATTCAACTGAAAATTACCATGAAAGAACAACATGTACTACTCCTACCTACTGTACAACTATGAGATGGAAAACCCCTGCGATTACCTCTTTTCCTTCTTTAGGTTTTCCTGGACCTTGCAGATTAACCACTTAAGATAAAGAACCTACCAATGTATCATTCAAGTTACCAAATGAAAACAGAAAAAACTGTGAACCATCGAAACTGGTAACACATCTGAATGAGGCACCACAGCTATACTAAGATTTTAAACCCCAGCAGTTCTAAAACAACTGGAAAAGGAAGAAAAGACAAACACAGGAGCATGTAACTCGCTGCAACAGGTGACTGATTTTCTTCAATTAAAATTCACTTACAAGTTCTCACTCGAGGGTAGTTGTGTGCCAGGAGGAAACGTTCCACCCAGTTCTCCATGTTCTGCAGGACCCAGCTGTGAGCGAGCTTGTTCCGAGGTGTTTGCACAGCCAGCCAATCCAGGCACTGCGATGGGTTGTACTCAATGACCTAAAGGAGAGTGCAAAAATCAAAAGGAATACATTAATTTTCCTAATATGCACTGATTGTATTAAAACCCCCTAAAATAACTTTCAACATTTCTTATTTTAAAATCACTTATGGCTTACAAAGCACCTTCAAGACTGAGCTGCTCTGCACACAAAGAAAACCCTTATTAAATTTCACCGGTTTGTGCTTCTGAACCTTGTTCAGAGCTTTTGAAAGTTCAGTGTAAGTCCAGGAAATTACCCTGCCTATTCCTTCTGCATACTATGAGATATACAGGAGTTGAAATATTAAGCACTAAAATGGAACAACCTTGTCTTTATAAACAAGTATTTAAAAAAAATCCAACACAAAACCTTAACACTAAATCTGTATTTTTGTAAGTTACATCAAAAGAACATAAACGGTATGCAAAGATGTTCACACAGCTTCACGCTGAGAGTAACTATAATGTTTTCTTCTGAATATACAATTTCAAGAAATAAATTAATCCAGCACTTTCTAAAGGCAATGAGTGCTGCTGTGCAGTCAGCAAACCTTCAGAGAATAAGGAGAAAATGTGCCTTCCTGTGCTTTTCTGGCTCTGTTGGAAATCTGTTGACATGAGGCCAATAAATGTAGCTTGTTCTTTTGTTAGTTTTCAGAAACTACTTTCTTTTTACCTCAAGGCCCAGGTGCCCGGACAAGAAAAAATTCTACTGTATCTAAGGAATCAGAGGTAGCAACTGGGATGTTGAAGCTGTTCCCAATTCCTCTAATCCACCTGAAGAATATGAGCAGCTGACATGACCATAACTCTGCTTATGAAATTTTAATCTCAATTTAAAAATAAACACCTTAAGAACAATCTCCTCCCTTTATTTAAAAATGACAAATTGCTCTGTCAGGTTTCTTGGGTAATGGCCGGAGGGAATGTCCCAAGAAAGAGACGATCATCGCTCACTGTCTGCAGAGCTCAATCACTCCTTAATGACTCCGAGAAGCTGTAAAAGGAGGTTCTACAGCCCAAGTCTGTGCATTCAGTTTGGCACTATTTTATGTGTTTAGAGGTGTTAATGGATATTTTATAGAGAACTAAAAACGTCAAACGAATGTTCAAGGAATCTGTACATAAAGGCCGAAAAAACCCCACAAACAAATGATGGGTCTTGAAACATTTTACAGTCCTTGCAAAAGGATAACTGAGAAAACAACGTGGAAAAAAATGTTTCTAAGACAAAAATGTTTTTTTGTCTAGAAAAAGCATTCTAGACCCTTATTATGAATCAATTAATTTCTCATTAAACTAAAATTTAAAGTTAAACTGGAAGAGCCATTAACCCAAATGCTGCTAAAATAAATTCAAAGTTACGACAGAACTTTTTAATGTCTATTGGTGGTTGCTGTTTATTCAGAAGAGGAATGGTAATAAAAATCATGGACTGATGCAGGAAGGATGAAATGCAAAAGAGACAGAAAAGAACCAACAAGAGAAAGACAATTTAGCTTCTGCTTTATTTTATATGTTGTACCTCCCATATCCTCTGCAGAATGTATGAAGCAAAGGGTGGCATTCCTGGAGGTCCACCAGCAAATTCCATGAGCATGGTGAGCAATTTGAAAAAAGGATTGGCTGCCTGTAATGCAGAAAAAGAAAAATATCCAATTTGATCTACTTAACGTCATCCATTTTTAGAGTATTATTTTAAAAACCTCAATGTCTGTGAGATTTCTATGAACTTCAGACATGAACATTTATAATACTTTGATCCCTTACTATTTAATCTGTACATAATCCATATATATCTATATCCCCACATGGATAGAGCAGAATTAAGCTGTTACAGTCAGTGCAATGCAACAGGATCATATGAGACAGGATCAGTCTAGAAGTTCTAGGGAATATAGGTATTTTATATATTTATGTATGTATCATAGGAAATATATAGGAAACAACAGTAACATTCTAGGTCAAGACATTATTCCAGAAAAAGGAAAGGAATCGAGCTGTCCATTGTTGCAGAATTCACCAGTTTATCCTGGTTTATATTTACAGAAGATTTCACTAGCTCACATAAGCCATTACTTTAATGTATTTGTACAACATGGAACATGGATCCTGGAAAGTTTATCCAAAAGCATCCCATTTTGAGGTTTTACACTGTCAAGACTCACTCAGCTTTTAACAACATTTCAAAAAACTGGTTACAACTATAATAACATATTCTGCATCTGGAATCTATTTGGAACTCTCAGTGTTTCTGTTATTACCAGGGCAGGAATTTAGTCTGAATGAGAAATGTGTTTGCCTGCACAGAACTGCAAAATAGTGCTCCAAATCTTGAACAACCAGACCATAATTACTTATCTCCACTCTTCTTGAAGTAATATTATAATGTTACCAATATTTAAAAGAAATTCATATTGGTGGAAAATCCGGAAACATTTGGTTTGAATAAAACTTTTATCGTTAAGTGGCACAGCGAATTTCTGTTTCAGCAAACTTCACAGACAGTGCAGTTAGACTTCATTTAATGGCACAAAAACTTCCATGGATCACCTTCCATACAAGATTTTTGATTAGTAAAGGATTATTTATGTAAATGAAACCAGCAAAATATGAATACAGACTATTTAACAGACAGGTTGTGTGTTTACGTACCTCAGGAGTCAGCTTTGCTATAGATGTGAAAAGCATGGACACAATCTTGAAAACAAAGAAACAAAACTCACTTAGACTTGTGTTTGTTCAGTTAAAATAATAACAATTACCCCATGACACTTATTAGGGAAGATTTTCAAGAAGGAGCTACATGTCCCCAATACTCACATGCTCTGCCAGGCGATTGTTGTAGCGGCACAAACTGAAAATGAGGTTGCAGGTTTGCCTGATGTTGATCCCGTCACGGATATGTTGAAATAAAAAAGGAAAACCCTGCAACAAAAAAGCAGATACAGTACACTGCCTACAGCTACACACACACACAGAGGGGTTTTGGAGGCTAAAGAGGTCGTTTCTAACTTGATTACCTTTCCTCCTGTCAGTGCTGCCATGTCGTTTTGTGACAAGGTCAAATGCCTGAAATACAAAAGAAAATGATCGTTTTACTTGAGCCATGATTAAGGTCAGGGAGACATGCAGGACTGAGTGTTAGATTACAGTCTTCAGTTTCAAAATATACAGGAGACAATGAAGGTATTGACATAAAACTGAATCAAAAAACCAAAATTTTGTACTTAGATGAGATAAAAAAAGAAATCCAAATGTGGGCAATTGAATGTGTTCAAGTATTTAACCCAAGTCTTTTACTTGGTTAACAACGACAAATCCGTTTCTTTGAAATTATTAAAAATGTAATGGGCTCATATACAAGGTTATTTATGCTGTTAAAACAGCCCACAATAAAACCCTCAGACAAACCCCTAAAATCTCTGACTCCTTTCTGAACCAGCTTAGGTTAGAATTTGTTTTTTCAGAAGTTCTTGCCTTTCTGAGCGAGATTGTTCCACCAGAAGAGCTATCAGGGCAATCATCTTTTCAAGTGCAGCAGGCCTGTATTTCTCCTCTGCTAAAGAAAGTATATCTTCCTCTTCCTCCTCTTCCTCCCCTTCTTCTTCAGAAAGCACTTCAACCTGTGGCTAAGGAAAAAAATAATAAAACTTCAGTATGGACATTTTGAGCCTTCATTTCAAAGAGCCTTTTCACACATCCTGTCCTTCATTCCAAACAACTTCATCAACTTGCACGAATCAAACCAGGTAAGTATCTCATCAACTGATTTTCACAGTAATACATTCATTTTGCATAAGCTGCGTTGTGTTTACAAATGCAAGTGGTAGGTTAACTGAAGATATGGTTTATTTAGTGAAAAAAGCAGATAATTTTTTTTTTTTTAACCAGAACCTAAGTTGTACAATAGGATTAAGCAATCAACAGTTAACAGCATTATCAGTAGCATCAAGTTAAGGGCAACTTTAATTGCTTCTGTTCAGTACAAAATGAGTTAATTCAACATCTGTTTTTTTAATATTACATTCCATTAAACATTGAAAAAATTCTGAAGTGAAGCAATTTTAATTTACAGCTGAAAGATGGTTCAAGACAGCACCAATGATCACAAATACAAAATATGAAAACTTAGTTCTTGTTACAGAAGATGTTCAAACTTACATTCTCAGGCCCTTTGGTTCCCATGTAGAAATGGACCATTGTGGATATGGCTTGCAGAGAGAGCAAGAACTGGCTCTGAAATACGCAGGGATGGAATTAATTGAAAATACATTCGTGCACAGACACCACGAATTCCCCAAACACAAGGTTATACTCACTTCCTCTTCTCCCATTTTGGCAAATTCGTAAAGAAAGGCGAAATATTCCGTGAGGTGTTTGCTGTGGGGTTTGACCCCGTGCTCCATGATGGACAGCAGAGTCTTCACGAAGCGTGTGACACACGAGCGGCTCCCGATGTCCTCCACGGGACCGTCCATGTCATCCGAACTGACAGCAAAGCAAGAGCCAGCGTAGGTATTTCACACAGTACATGGAGCACAAAATCATCCTGGGCCAGTCCAAACAAGGAAGTTCACCAAAAATTCCTGTTTTCTACTCTGTCCTGCTCTCAGATCTTTCACCCTACCCAGAGCATGGCACTTCAAATGCTGAAAGGTTAATCAAATTAGTGCTCTGAATCAAGATGCTGGTTGGGAAAAGAATTCTTAGTAAAACAATACTGGGGATCTCTTAAAATCATATTCTTGATTTTCATGTGGAATTTCACTAGAACGCAATTGTAGCTATTTATACTGTAGAACACACAGCATCCTGGCAAGGCAGAAAACATCCACCTTCAACCTCAGCCATCTGCCCAAAGCTGGATCTTACCACCGAACAAAACCAGTCAGACTCTTTTCCAGAGAAAATTAAATTCCACTCTCTGCCACGAAAACTCTGTCTTCATGTCCTGAATTTTAATCTGGCAGCATAGTTATTACTAACTCTGTCATTTTCGCTCTGGATAAAAAGTTATTACCACAATCACGACTTTAACCCAAGAGTGAAAGAAAAAACACTTTCTTCTTCTTTTTCTCACCATGTATCAACAAGAGTGTAACTATTGCATAATTGGGGATAAAGTGACAATTTTCTTGATAATATGCAGAGCAAAGTAGAATCCAAAAGGGTTCTTCCTCTTTTTAGAGAGATTTATTATAGGATTAACCTCTCTCATCTCCAGCCTCTTTTACTGGGAGTACAAATAAAAACTTCCACACCTTTGTGCCTCTGGATCTAATTCACAGTAGGATCCTCACGTATAAGTAGTGAGATTTACACGTGCAGTGTCCAACTGACAGGGAAAATAAAGACCATGCTGAAAACCCACTCTGAGGGAGCAAATGTTTCAAACAATTTCTCTTTGACACTGCCTTTTGCAACCCTGCCAGTATTTTTAAATAAATCAGAGCAGCTTGGACAGAATCATGAAGGACAATTCAAACAGCACTATTTCAGCTTCACATGACTGTTTTGAGCAATTAATTAATAAAAACAGCTGCAGCAAAGCATGAAGAAAGAGAAGTTTCCAGGTGGTTTATTTTACCAGTCCTCCATTCCTGGCTGCAGATAAAGGTGTGCATGCACTGGCCTCAGTCTCTGGATCACGTGGATACACAGGCGCTGGAACATCTGCAAACGGACAAGAGAATGAACTCCACACCTTCAGTCCTTTATGAAAAGGTCAATATGTATTTTCTAAGCAAATATTCTGTCTCCAGTCCCACTTCCAGCTCTTCACAGGTTCAGTTTCAGAGGTAAAGCTGAGACTGTATTTCAACAGAACAGTCAAACCTGGTTTTTATGAACAGATCTCATGGAGGAACCCTAAACCCAACTTTTAATATTGCTGTGCACTGAAACATGACTAAACTGCTGCTCATAAATTTTTTTCTTCTATCTCTATTTTCTGAAACATTTTGATATTTCTGGCAAGATTTTTTAAAAATTTCACCACTGGCTCATAGGAATTAAAGGAAAATTTGAAGGAAATTCCTTCCAGTAATTTTTATTTTGTAAAGCATTCATGGGGAGAACACCTTGCATAGAGTTTCCCCATGAAATAGATTCCTTTATGCATTGCACACAGAAACTATATATGGGTCTGTATGGAAATATCGCTTTAATAACCAGAAATCCAACTGAAGAATTCAGGTGAGATAATGTAATTGCTAAAATTTATACCTTAACAACTTGCAAAGAAAGTACATTTGTAAGTGACACTACTAATAGCTGCATTTGTGAATGTCCAAATGCCACTAATAAAGGGGTGGTTTTTTATAAAGTATTTCCAGAAATGGTTATTAACAAAGTTCTGTGACATAATACGGTAAAATTAAATCTACCCACAAAAATTCACTAGAGAAGTTTCAAACTGCAGCTTTGAGGAATAATGAATGTAAACAGTCTATTATTTTTTATTTTCTGAATGTGGATCTTTATGAACTATTGTTGAATTAATTCAGAAAAAAAGGTTTTTTTATGTAAAATGTTCAGATTTGTAGAGATCATGAGGGAGTCACAGAAAGCTTAATTTGCCTCTATTGTGATTCTGTGACCCTGACTGTACAGCTTTGGCACGACGTAAATATCAATGTTGTTTCAAACAGTAACACTCCCACGGCCAAATATCTTCCCTAGATCATATGCAAGAATGGAGAAGAATCAGACAATTAATCAGACAATTACAGGTATTCAATACAACTGTCAGAATCACTGTATCTGCCATCAGAATTGTCTGGTTCTGGTCACAGGTCAAGCAGTCACCTGACTTGTAAGGAATGTTTTTTCTTACCTGCCTCACAATCTGATTGGGACACTTTATTAGAATCTGCATTGGCCACCAATCATCATCAGCCATACGATCCAAAAACCACTGCAGAAGATACATACTCTGTTAGTTTTGTTCCAAACTTGCTCTAGTCCAATCTTCTGTTTTGCATGATATTAAAGTCTGAAGAGAAATCGATGTTACTATTATTAAGGAATAGGCAAGTTTCAATCCAAGGGAAATCTAAATGTCTTCTGTGCACGAAGGAATAAAGAAATAAAGATCAACAGCAGTAAACAGCAATATAAATTTATATCCAGTATCTTCTTATCCCTGTGCTCTGCATGCCATTAGAAAATTATCTGGAAGAACACACTTATCCTGCAAAGTGATGCCAACTAAATAAAAATTATGCTTCCAGTAAAGCATAAGCTGAAGAATCTCATAGAATAGTGATAGGATTAAACAGTGCTTCCCAAATTAGATCCCGTTTGCATTTTAACACATGGAAAAACCTCATGGCCTCCAGAGACCCAAAAAGTATAAAAGTAACAGAGAATGACTCATTCCAAGTTAGACTCAGCAAATAATAGAGCTGAATCTTCTGACTCCTGGAACTTTTTGGTTTGAGTCACGAGGAAAAAGTTTATAATAAAGAATCAACGTTCATACTTTTAATTGTACCTAAGTATTCTTTCCTGTATTAAATGTCTTCACTCAAACAGTTTAGGACTACTCCCCACTGAGAACTGTATCACCCAAATACTGAATGTCACATAATTTATCAACCTAGAAACAATTTACAAAAGAATCATGGATTTAATTCCTTTCTGCTGAATAAAGTCTAATGCAGTTCACAGTCTGTGCTGGGTTCCTAGTACATTTAAACTATCACAGAAACACTATCACAAACTTTTCTTCAGTGTTTCAAAATTGCTTTCAACAAGACCACAGTGAATTCTTTCCATGTCTGTCTTTCCATGTCTCTCGCATGATTTAATTTACACACATCTTAATTACACAAATCGCTATGTAATAATCACTCAAATAAAGAGTTTGTGACACTGGGTATCTCTTATTCCAGTGACAAAATGATTTTGGCCTGTGGTCTCAACATGGGTTTCTGCAAATAAAAGTTAGGTCATTGCCCAGAATCTGCAGTAATCAGAGAGGAGGAATTTCATCTCAGAGTGCACAAATATACCAAACACAGTAGATCATAGTCCAAAATATTCCAGGGATACGAACCTCCAGGAAAGTTAAACAATATATAGAAAGTTGGTTTGTACTTTGCTGAGTTCCTAAGTCACTTACTTCACAAGCTGCCTGACTGTTATTAAACTGTTTTGTTAACAGTTCAATCCACTGAAGCATTGTAGGCTGTAAAAAGAAATACAGAAAAAACTGTAACTTCAAATAACAAATTCCAGCATAAACGTTAAACATTTCTAAATGGTTCAGTAAAGCACCAAATCTTCAGAATATAGTTATAAACAATGAACATTTAATGAACTAATAATACATTGCACCTACAGAAAAATACCAGTCCATACATTTTTATATACACATTATATTCCATTGTGCAGTGCTCACGGTAAGTGTGGTAAATGACACTCTACATATGAACTTTGCATTATCTATGCTACTTTTACAGCCCAAAATCCCATTTTTAAAATGAAAAGTATAGATATGCTTTTCACTAGATTCATGCAGCTACTTAATGAGAATTTACAAATAAATAGAATACCTTTTCCTTTGAATGAATAAATGTCTCTAGTACAAAGGAAGTGCTTAACTGGAAAAAAAAATTGCACCATTATTTTAGAATGCATGAATTCAAATGTAAACAAGGAAAAACTTAATATAAGGTGATATACTTTTGAAATCCTTACCTTTGCTGTCATCAGAGAAACCACTTTTGGATCTGGTAGTGTGCTTGGGATGCTACTACACAACTGCCACATAAACCTAGAGTCAGTAATTTTATTTGTTAATTAAAATAAATAATGATAATCTGCAAGAAGAAAAGAAGCATTAATATTACATTTTAAAAGAAAAACTTACCCAAAATATGTATGTTCAAAAATGTTCTTGTCTTGAAGGAACTGCATGTTATCATGCCATATCCACTGAAGAAAAAATGCTACCATCAGATACAAGAAAGCAGTTTATTTCACTACTTAAGCATGATTTTAAAAATATTTAAATGACTGCCAAGGCTAAAAAAAACCAAAATTTTTTTGGTATTTAGAATTATTTTTGGGAACACTTTCTTTAGTTTAAAGAATTGTCTCAAAGTTGTTTTATTCATACTACAGTGAGTATTCGTTTTGCCTGCCACAGGACTGCAGAACAGAGCTTCAAACCTTCTCCTCTTTCTGTGACCTCATTTTCACAACTCCATTATTCAGAATTTAAGGCTAAAATTCTGAGAACTGGCCCAGGAAGTTTAAAAAGATCCACAGCTGAAGTCTAACCCAAAGCTTGATGAACTCTGTGAATTTCTGATAAATTCTTACAGAGTAAGATTTGCCTCTCCATCATTAAACCCGAACAGGATTTCATCCCAAACCCCCCTGCTCCTCTCTCAAAAGTGATGTTTTTGATCAAATCAGTTCATAATGGTTTTCACATCACACTAGTTTAACTCTGATAAAATCAATTATTATTTTTAAGACTGAGAAGCATAAAAAACATGATCTGATTTACTGGCTAGGGATGAAGAGTCTTTTCAAATTAAGAACCTGGAATGTGGCAGATGCTATAGCAGGGACATTGGATTTTCCAGGTGATAAAAATGAATTTATCCCATATACAGGTTAGAATGAGAAAATGTCTAAAATTCACATAAATCCTAATTCCCTTCCTACCCCATGACAGTTTCCTAAGGAAAACAGTGAAATGGAAGGACTGCCACCTTACTGATTTAAATTATTCTTAATATCCTATGTTTATTCAGATTTCTGATGTGTTTAGGGTCTCCTAGAGTGTTTTAAAATTCGTGTTAAAACAAATCAACTTGTACCTCCAGCAATTCTGATGAAACATCAAATTTGTAGTCTTTGCCATTTTCCTCCTCTGGCTCCATCCGTTTATAAAACAGCATGTAAGCACTGTGTGTCTTGGAGAAAAAAACATCTGTATAATTTTTGCTTTGAGAGAGAAATCATGAAATCAGAAATATAATCACAGAACAAGTGTTTGTAAAGAAATACCTTTTCAAAGGAGAAGTCCATAAACTTATCAGTAACAGAATCGTAAGTTTTTGTCTGTCAAGAAGAAAGTAAACACATTTATTACAAGCTTTTTAATGCTTTGGTTATTAACAGTTAGTGATAGATCACTTGCACATTTATTTCATTACATTTATGAAGGGCTGCTGACAATTTAGTTCTTGCTCACAGCAGTCTTGTTTCTTTTTTTCTTCTACAGTGGCCTATTCTGAATGTTCAAAGCTGCTCTGCAATACTGTACCTCCATCCCAAGCAATTTCCTGGCTCATCCATCTCACTGACACCTCTTCTTTATAGGCACCTCGAGGTATTTTATCCATTTGCCCAACAAAGGAATTTTTTTTTGTTTTTTTCAGCACTTTTCTTCCCCAGACAAGAAAAGTTTTTCCATGCACAGGACTGCTTTGGTAAGATACTGTGTTATTCATAATGTGGTTTGTATCATGTTTACAGCTATAAATAATGATCAACTCTAGCACAACCTGAGAACATTTGAGTGTTGTATTAACAGTGTATAAAATATTCCAACTGATGTCACAGACAAAGATGAAAATGTCCTGTTTTTCCAGAACACACCTAAGCTTGAAGTAATTATTCCTTCATCAATGGCCTGAGCAAACAGCCACCCAAGTAAGGATTCCTAGGTTAGCTGCAGACTCACTTTTTTATACCTGAATAAATGGGATGGTAAAAACCAGATATAGTAAAGAAAGACCTCTTTGGAGAGACACTTCACTAATTAACTTTGCTTCAGTAGTGATAGCTGTACTATACTTCTGACAGGTTTCTTTTAAAACCTCATCAAAAGACCTGGACTGTAACAGATTGTAACACATACTAGAGCTGAACGTGACAAAAATTCAGGTCATAACTTACAGTCATTTCTCCACCAAAACATTCGGAAGCAAGCTGGGCAGAATCGAAGGGTTTCACTTCAGCATCATTGAAAAGGTACCTGGAAGACAGGAAGGAACTCTGAAACAACTGCTGCTCATCTCTAGGGGCAAATAAAGCCTAACAAACAATGATTCCAATGACTCTTTGGATTGAAATATTCCTGTTAATATCTAATGTCTTGTTTAGATCCCAGCAAACGAAAATCTGGGTCCCAAAGTGACTTCCTTCCAATAAGATCAGAGAAGGAGGTACTGCTGTGGATCCCACTGGACCAGCCAGGGTTGAGTTGGTGCTGTTTCAAAACTGCTCCAGCTATTCTAGAGAACAGGAAGAAAGGAACTCTTTTCTCCTATTCCAGGACTTCAGTGAGAAATGGAGATAACCACACCAGAAATGACAGGCAGAATGTTCCCTGCTTTCTTTAGTCTCCTAGCAGGACCCTCCCTCTTTTCCATGCCCATGTCCCTTCCCCTCCCTGAATTCCACATCCATAAATGAAGCTGCACCCTCATCCAAGGTACCAAGCAGATTTTATGAAGGGCAATCTATGAATTCCTTCATACTGAAATAATTAAAGTCTAATCCAGGAAGCAAGGCCTGGCTGTGGTGAGGTTAGCACAGCATTCCCTGCCACCCCTGTGTCCAGGGACCACACAACTATCCCAGCTCCAGCACTGGGATAGTTGTGTGGATAGATATAATAAATAATAAATTAATTATTAATTATTAATAAATAATTAATGTATGAGCCTTATTGTAGGCTAACAAATTCATATCCTTACACCTCTCAAATTCCAGCACCCAGCCTTTCAGAGGAACCTACAGGATGTAGCTTTAGTTATTAAAAATATGGAAACAGAAATTGCACAGCTCACCACTTGTTGTTTTTGTATGCGTGAGGATTGACAATGTCCCTGATAAAACTGTAGTAATGCCCCCCATCTGCTGTTCCTGTGTGAACTGTCACACCAATCAGGTCATACTCGTAACTCTCAGTTTCTTTCAAATATCCACCATCTTCCTTAAAACCTGAAACAATGGAACACAATATTGAATCAGTTACTTCCCAAAGGCCCAAACTTCTACATTAGCCACAAACTGTATGGAATGATTTGCAATTTCTCTCACACATAAAAAACAAATTTAAGACTAATTCAAATTGAACAATACATGAAACCAAAAACTGGCTGTTTTTCTTCTATGAAATACAATGTGTGACTTTAGCAAGATAGGTTGATTAAAGCTATGTTTGATTATATTTTGTTTTCTTCTGTATACAGGAAGTGACACACAGAAGGGCCAAAGCTTGCTGAATCCATTTTATGAGCATACCTTCTTTCCTGTCATTTTTTCCCATGAGGAAATCTTCAGTATAGGGTGTCATATCCAAACGTAAAGGGAATGAAAAATGGGTATTGACTTTCTCCTTCATCATGGTCACCATATTAAATGTATATCTCATGGTGTTGAAGCTTAAGATACGAGGTAGTTTCTTAAAACACGCCCTGAAGGATGAGAAATAATCATGATTTACAAGAACTTAGTAGGGTGAGTTGGGTTTTCACTGAGATTTTAAACATTTATTTCAACTGTAACATTGGAGATCTGCCGCTAAGGCACGTAAATATAAAATTCAGCTCTTATAATGCCCCAGAGCAGGGCAGACTGACTGCCAGCAGGAAGGTCAAATTTAGCCCATTGAACAATTCTATTTAGGCTGTCATTGTACCTTGGAAGAAACACTGAATTTACTCTTAGGGCAGGAACCAGAGTTCTGCAAAATAGTATCATAAAATGAGCCATGAATGAATTTAACAATGCAAATCCCCTCACTGCACGGAGCTACTCTCTTCCAAAAGACAAGTTTCAAGGCAGAACATCTCCTGCATTAAATCTCACAAAATTTGCAACAATGATTTTCAAGTAAGTTACTTTCACCCATGCAATTTAGAACAACAAGGTTTTCCAACTCTAACCAAGAAATTTGTTAGTTGCAATACAAAGACAACATAAAATTTTAATTTACTTGACAAGCAGACTTTTCAAAGCATAGAAGCATTTTTAAATCTACTGATTCTAATTAAGAAATTTCGGTTGATGTATGAAACCTAAGCAATTATCCTGCACAATGAGTAACCAACCTTTGAAAGCATTTAAACCCAGGACTAATGTTTCAAGAGGTACTAATTTCTATTTTCTTTTTTTAATTAAAAGAGGTCATGAACAGTTCCCTGTCATCTTTTGCTAAGATACTTTAGATTCTTTGTTTTGGAAATTTGATTTCCTTCTTATTTCTGATTTGCACAGGGATCACATCTTTATAGGCCTACATTAAATGCAAGAGCAGCCCTGTTCCATCTAAAGGATTTCTGTTATTCCAAACGGAATTTCAGTAATTTACTAAAAAGAAACATTAAGAATGTGTATTTCTTCTTAGCCACACCTTTTCTCAGCCCGCACTTTCTTCCCACAATGAGAACACGTGTACATGTTGTCACCTTCCAGGGTATCCTTAATAGTTACTTCATCAAGAGATTCCTACATGGAACAAACAAAAAAGGAGTTTACATTTATCTTGGATATTTCTACGTTGTGCTTACATGGCCTGCTTTCCAAACCCCTCCCTTTCAATACATTAAGTTTAATAAACATTTCCCTAAGTTATGAAAATAAAAGTGGTAGAAAGCCCCAAAATTTTTCACAGAAGAGCACACACCTGAACTAAGGGTTTGATGGGAAAACCAGTTCCTAACCCATACACACAGAATAAAGGAACAAACTCATAAAAATCGTACTCAATATTCCAAGCTGTCTCAAAGAATTCAAGTCCTTTAAATTCAAGTATCAAATGTGGGGATTGATGGTTGTTTAAAAACACACAGAATTATGCTGATGTAAAGTTTAAATTAACTTAATAAGCAGCAGTACTTGTAAATGTTAAATCTTTTGACATTTACAGTTTCATGTAAAATGGTCATTGCATGTTTAAAACACAAGTAAATAGTGATTATTGACTGTAAAACAACAGTCAACGGCAAATGGCCCCAGCTAAATTACCTCATAGTATCAACCTAAAACCACCCCAAAACTAGAGTGCAGATAAAAAGCATCGACATATTCAAGCGTGTGGCAGTGTTTTATGCCCTTTGTAACTGAGATCTATGAGACTCATCTCAGGCTGGCATGACTTACATAAATATTCTTCATATCTGCCACCTGGCACCTCACTGTGTAGAACTCCTCAGCTGTCTGACTCACGTGCTCACAGTCCTAAAAAATGCGGGAGAAAAGCAATGAAATAACTGTTTTTGTGAAGATCGGAAAAGGAATCATTAAAAGGTAAGGGTAGAGAAGGAACACTTACCAAAGAAACAACGTTGTTTGTGATAACACCTCCAAACAAACTTTTCACTGTATTTTTCTGTGAATGAATGAATAAATTCTGTCAAGGAAATTTGAGCAAATCCCTAAGTTTTCAAGCTCCCTTCTGCTCCCTCTTAATAACTCACCAGTTCTGGAGACATTTCCTCTATTTTTGTTATGAGGTCAGTGAAGAACTCAGTCATGTCCTTCTGCTCTCCAGTGTTCAAGGGCTGCTTATCCATGGTGTAGGTTTTACAGAAAGGCCTTGGGTTGTAGGCCTTACATTCACTTTCCTTCGGATAAAAGAAATCAAACAAAACCAAATCCTTTTATTTCGAAGTTACACAGATGTACCACACACACATACACAAATATCTGTTGTAAAAAATACATACTTTTACATATGATATACTTGTAAGGCAAGATGGTTTCCTAAATGTTTAAATGTTTCTGATGAAATACAAAGCAGTTTTTAACTAATTGATTGCCATTAGTATTATACCAATTAGTAAAATATCATTAGTAAAATAGTATTAAAGATACTTAATAAATACTTCATAAAATGAATCATTAAAATAAAGTATCTTGGCTGAAGATGTGACATGTGCCATTTCTGCATATCTGTTCAGATGCAGAACAAAATATGAGAACATCAGCTTGTATTTATATATTTCTGGACATTGATGACTTAAATCTTGCCAAGTGCTCAATTCTCATTCAGACCCCTCCCTGTTATCATCTAGTTTTCAACAGGATGTGTTGAGCCAGAGGAAAGAATTTACAGCATAAAGCAATTCTTCAGAATATATCTCCATTCCACTGCCTTGCACATTGGGAATGCAGGACTTTATTTATACTGTTTTCTTTTAAGGATGTGTAGCAAGACAGTACCTCCTGTAAATATTGCCTTTTTTAGAATAAAGTCTTCAAGATTTACATAATTGTAAGTCTTTGTATGACTCTATGTTCCTACATTATTTTCTGCTTATGTCAACACCTAATTTAATAATTTCTATGATTCATGGCAGGCATTAGAGGTCAAAATTCCTTTCCCCATCTGTCTTCAAAGTGGTTGTGAATTTCTTATATAAAACGAGAGTCAAGACACTCAACTCTCCTCAGATTTTCTTTTATTTCAGAATTGTTTCACTATTTTAATAGCAGTGAATACCTGTGAATTGCTTTACATTTGTTTAGTCCTGGAATCTCCAAATTTTGCTTTATTTCAATGGATTAATCTTTAAATATTGGAGCAAGGAAAACGCAGTGACTGAAAATAATGTATTTTATTTCATCACCAGGGAAACTCCATGTCCCCAGCACATCTGTAATTCAATACTGCTGATTCACCTGAACTCTGTACAAAGAATCCCTTAAATATTTAAAATCTATATGCAGGACTGTCACAGATTCCGACCTGGAGGCTCCTGTAGCAGTCAGACAAATCCTTCTTTGGGAAAATAGGGTCAATTACCCCATTTCAAACTGGCCCATTGCCTCAACTATGGTTTTCTTGCCTTCCCCACCCTCCCCAAAAACCCCAAAGCCCAAAAAATTTACTTTCTAAAATACCCTCTTTCACACCTACCATTAGGTATGTAAACATCTTCTGCAGTTCCAGGAGAGTGGTCTTGTGTTTCATATCTTCTGAATACTAAAAGAAATTAATGAAGGAAGTCTTAAGTCTTTTTGCTTATTTCTTTCCAAAAACAGACATTAAAAAGATGTAACATTCAAATAAAAACCCAGCTACTTTCTTACAGACAATTAATAAAAATTATTGTGTACAATACTATTTTACATCTATATTCTTCATACTTATTTTACACATTTTTGGTGCTTTTTTGCGAAGTCAACATTAAACCTGAGACAAAAATAACTCTACTTTCTAAAAATTTATTGCAGCTAGGAGTCTTTGGGAAGTTATTACAAAATATTAGTACTTTTGGAGTAATTTTTTTCAATTCACAGATGTTGTGAGGGTTCTGAACAACCCTCTACATAATGCAATTCCTGTGCTTCTCTTCTATTTTCACTTATAAATGGCAACTCCATTTATAAACTGCTGACAAGTAGCAGCAATTAACAATAACAGAAAATGATGAGGTCACTGCCAATTAGGGTGCCAATTCACCCATCATATCCGCCCTGTTGATGTCAGGGACCAAAATGATGCCTTCTCTCTTACAATAAAGAGCTAAAAGTAATAATACTGCATTTCTGGAAGTTAACCAATGCATAATAATTTACAGGACCTGCTGTACTTCTGGTAGCACGAGACACACGCACTGGGACTTCATAAACATTCAGGAGAAAGCATTTGTTAACAAAATGATAACCTAGAGTTAAGAAACAACAGACAATTCACATAACCTCAAATCTGAATCAACCTAGTTGAAGGCAACAGAAATACGACTTTAAGAACATGTTTTATTTCAATGCTACCCTAAGAACCTACCACATTAAATATTTAAGAACATGCCTCTTCACTTTAGAGACCAGCAAAAAAATCCAACGGAATAAAAAGCAAGCTAACTGCTGAGAAAATACTGTTTATCTAGAAGTCAGTTTTAGAAGCAAATCTCTATTTTTTTTCAGCACTTGCACCAATTCTGAATGTAAATTCCTATCCAAATCCACACCAGGAACACACAAGCCCCACACTCACCTTTGCAGTGAAAATTGCTTGTCTGGCCTCTGGGATCATGTACAGCTGCTGAATAGTGGAGGCCAAGTAACACGTGGCTCCAAGGTTGGTTAAACCCACAAATCTGCACTCAGCACGGACATCATCGTGTGGCCAATAATCCCACTTGTAAGGTGCATGGGAAGCTGTGAAAAACAGCAATCACACAGGCAGGAAAACAACAAATTTAAAGCGCAATTTGCAAAAATCGAAATACAATTAAAAGCTTGATGCTCACATTAATAAAATGTCAGCTGGTTATGCACTGTGCATTTATAGGCACGAGCCAGACTGTGCCTGATCTTTAGGAAAATGGATGATATAAGCCTCAGGAAAACCTTTAAAATCTTTGGATAGAGCAGCAGCCTTCGTGCCATGCCACTTGGGCTGCAAGGGGCTGGCTGTGCTTTCCAAAGCAATAAGTGAATCAAAATGAAAAAGACATTTTCTTTTCCTCAAAGCTTTCTACTCCTCTGTATTTCATACCAGATGTAGCGATGGATTTCTTACACAGGGAGGCACCAGACAAGTTTGGTAGGTCTGAGGGACTCTTTAATGAGCCTTGTTCTGATATGGCTGCCAAGAAATCAGAAGAATGGGAAAGCTCTCGTCTGCCAGTCAGGAAGACAGTAACCAGCTTAGACAATCTTCCTTGGAATCCAGCAAGTTGGACACAAAAACCTGCAGTGCATCAAGCTTTGCTATTCATCCCCAAAGATATCATTCTCCAAAAACTCAGAGTATTCCACAACTAATTCAGTTCCTCTATTGAAGTATATGTTCAGATAAAGAGGGGAAAAAAAATCCCCCAAAATAGTGTGGATTTATTTTACAGTCCATAAAAGCTACGTGGGGTTCAAGATTTAAACTTTAAATCCTTAATTATTTTGTCACAGATGAAAGACTCATTAAGTACTCTTCTCAATTCATACTATCAGACAGAAACTCAGGAAACTAATTGGCATCCTCACATTTTCAGAGACCAGACCCACAAGATGTTCTGTTGCACAACAAATAATAGTTGTAATCTTCATTTTGGCATTGGCATCAAAACAACCACTAGCCCTGAAGCTTCAAGGAAGGAAGAAGGAAAGAGGTTGAATTCTCCTGTTTCAACAAATCTCAGTGGTGTGACCTCGGGTTACCTGGGCTGGTCAGCCAGTTGAAACAAAGTTCCCCTGCACATTTCACTTCCTAAAAAAGGTCATTAGCACCGCAGAATAACACAAAATTCCCTGCCTTAATTGCAATCCCTAAATTACAACATCCTAATGCACCCTTTCTGATGGAAGGGCTCAGCATCTATCACTGCTTAGAGCTCATCAAGCTGTAATTGCAAAGCAATCAGATGACTTTGTACTTCACAGACCAGCTGGAGTATTTTCCACCTCCTTCCATCTGACAGGGAGCATTCAGGAATTTGACACAGTCTTTCTCAGGACAATCCTGTGTTCCCAACCCTGGGATTTTTTAAGTGACTTTTCTTCATTTGTGTAATAAAATTTTTCCTTCTTCCATATGGATCTTAACTAGGAAGGCAAATTTGAGGCTCGTTGATGTCTGTCTGCTTTATGCCTCACTGTTGTTATAGAAACCAGCTTTTTCTCAGGAAGAGATGGGGAAACTTGAAACCAAACTTGCAATATTCACATTCTATTTTAAGCAAAATTAAGCTGGATTTTTTTTTTTCCTCTCAAAATGACCGTGAATTTCTCTATATTCCACCTTCTACTGATGCTCCTGCTCAATCCACAACACCAGATATGATCTTAAACTTCCTGGAAAAGCAAAGCACCTGGTCTTTGAACTGAAGGCTTTAAAAAAAAAGCAAAACTCTAAAACACAGCAAGAAACTGATGAACAACTGAAGATATCTAAATCCACTCCTCAGTAGGATCAGCCTGAATGAACTGTGAGCCCTCTCTGTTAAGAAACCACATTAAAACCAAAGACAGGGTGGAAATGTCTAATATTTTCCCTAACGTTTCTCCTAAGAAGAATGGAGAGACAGGCCTAAGAGTAAGATTTTTGAAGACTAACAAGATTACAGGGATAACAAAGTGGAAAATCCCAGTTTTAATAACCTTTGGATCACATCAATGGATTAACAAGCCTTTAAATAAATGAGATATCACAAGTCCTGCGTTGGGTGCACATCACAGAAGACAACAGCACTCTGCCTGTTGTAATAACACTAACATTGATGCAAGTGAGAAATACTGGATATGGAGCAGGAGCGCACAGCAGATGGCTCTGGAGACCTCAGGAAGGAGCAAACAATTTAGAGAAGAGTATTTGGAAGAAAGAAAAAACTGTGGTAAATGTTACAGAAAACTTCAGCACCAAGGAATTACTGGGATTTGGAGCGAGGAAAAGGGTAATTGTAAAAAATGAATGAATGCACCTGGAGAGATACAGACAACCTCAGCAGTAGATAATGTGCTCACAGCAAACATAAATATCCAATATTTTCACAAAATATATTCTTCATAGTATTTCTTCTGAGCACGGGAGCCCTTGGAAGGCCCCAGGTGTATGAGAACAGAACACTGAACATTATTATGATCAGATTTCCCTTTTGTTTCCTGAATTGTAAGGCACTAAAATCAATTCCATAGATTATAATAAATTGCAGAACCTCAGGTTACAGGAATTTAAACTGGGCATGTGAAAGGAAATCTACCAAGCTAAAAATGCATAATGAGGATTTGCAAATCAAAGATAAAACATTAACTAATTTGAAATTTTGGTAATTTCCATATTATACATAGGAGTTGTAGTTCCAAAAGGCAGGAAGCATGAAAGCCAAAAGGCACAGCTGAACTGCTTTAGCTCTGTACGCAGATATCTGGGTACAGACTGAAGTCAACTACAACGATACCAGAGCCTCTGAAAACATGACAATGTTGTTCACAGCCAGCACATCTCCAGTACCTTGGTGTCGCTTGTATACAAATATTCCATGTTTCTTCATGTTAGAAAGGAAAAAGGGAAATTAAAATCCAGCACAAGCTGATGAAATGTGTAAAATCCAATGGTATCCATGTGTAGGTGTCATTTAACAGGACCACATATATTAAATAATGTATATTTAAGAACAGGTCATATGAAAATTATTCCTGGGATTAAGTTTTCTAGGTGAGCAACAGCTGCTGTGTGACACTGCCCCAGGTGATGGGGGATAAATTGCAGAGGTATAAAGTGGAATTCCCAGAGCAGTGTCAGTGGCCACAAAGCACTCCAAAGCTGTCTGTGACTGAAGGTTCTTACACTGCATGTGCTGTGCCATGACCCAGTTGTGGAGCAGCCTGTAGTTCTCCACAGAGCCCTTCACCATTTCCACCAACAGGTCGTAAGCAGCAGCCCTGGAGGAGTGGGATTTGCACTTTGGCTGTTGTCTGTCCTTCAGACTGGGCAGCAAGAACAGGAGATTGAAGATGTCCCTCAGAAACTCCTGTAAAACAGTTAAATTGGCACATGGAGCAGCTTGAATGTGTTCTGAGAAGATAAATCATATATTAACATTTTCTAGGAACTTCTGTAGACTTTGCAGACCTCTATCATACACAACTTTCTGACTTGAATACAAGTTCTGAATCACAACTTTCAACAACTTTATACTGCATAAAGTGCACTGTTAACCGTATTATAGTCTAAACAGGAACCTGTCCATGGGAAAAGAATTAACAAAATATGATTGATTTTATGATTGATAACTTAATTTAACAAACCAGACATATGTATTTTCAGGAACTTTAAGACTAGTTTCTTCAGGAGAAGAAAAGGCAGAGCAGGACATATATTTGCCAGTGTGTTTCCCTGGACACTTTTTCACCAGCCTTTGCTGAGAGGGAACCAATGTGGTTTCACAGTCCTGCCCTGTTGCACTAAACACAACACAAAACCCTTCACTAATGCACTTCATAATGTGCAGTTAACAGGTATTCTTAATTGTACACAGAATTTTAAAAAATACTAGATGATGACTTCGAAAAGGATGACTTAGAAGTCCCTGCCTCTCAGAAAAGCCAAATTCTTTTTGACAAGTTTGCTGTGGACACTGCTCTGATCACATTCACCAGTGATTTCTCAAATCACGTTTCTGGCCTCCCTGTGATACACTCTATGCACACAATGTGCTTTAGGACTCTGGGTAGTACCATTCCTTTCTACTTAAGCTTCCCTTTCCCTTTCTTCTTATGCTTTCCGTACGTCCAAGCTACATCAATCCAACCTTTGCTTGCCTCTATTTTAATTTCTACATCCTCCTCCACACTGCACTCTGTGGATTGGATTCTTACTCTTAATTTAATCTGCAAGCTCTCCATACTTAAACTACACTTATCCAGGAGAACTGCAGCAGCAGTCTTTTAAAATGCTGTCAGCAATGCCACATTTGGACGATCAAATTACCTCCAGGGCCATTTTATGGTAACAGAGCAAACAGACAGGATTTAAACAACATCATTAGACACAGGAGCCTACTTTTCAGGTGAAACCTCACTGAAGGCCCAATAAGAAGTTCTGTAGAGTCAACAGAAAAGAACATGAGTCTAAATCAGGTTTTACCTATTTGATTTTTTTAACATAATGTAGTTCTCAAAGACTAAACAAGAATTTTTTAGCAACTTCCCCTGCCTCACCACTTCCCCATCTTACAAGTACAGGTGGAATGTAATATTCTTGTAACAGATGTCTGCCACTGCACAGATGTAGGGCTTAAATGTTACTTTTAGATCAGACTGTCCCAGGATCTGGTCAAAATCAGTTGTTGTTAAGGACTTAAACCGGTTAAGACTGATCAATAGTAAAAACATCTAAAGGTAATAAACAAAAATGAATAAAACTTCAAGGATTTAAGTGCTCTATGCTAGAATTAAATATAGTTAGAAGGCGAAGGGACTGCAGGTACGACTTGTTAATAAAGGAATATGTGTGGTTTTGTCCATCATCCTAAGGCTAGAAATACGAGCTACTTTCACATATTGAGCCCCGCAAGGAAAATGTTGTATAGAAGATACTATTTTGATCTCTTAGGGGTCTTTCAGTGTCCTCACCTGGCCTTCCCGAGAAAACTTGAATGGTGGTTTGTGCTTAATAACACTCGTTGCAAGGCGAAGCAGTCCTGTGAGCCCATCATCCTCTATGTTTCCATCCTGATGGTCAAGGATTTCTCTGCTATAGACAGAGAGGAAAGAATGTTACGACTCTGCCTCACTAACAGCAAATACAAGGCAAGTTATAAGTGAGATTACTGTGGGCAAAGCTCACCTCCTAATGCAGTCAGCAAGGTGTCTCGCCAGTGCATCTAAATCAAGCAGGGTTGTCTGATTCAAAACAAAGAAAACGGGAAATAATTATGGACTGCTTTTGGAGGAAATTTTACTATCGCACACAGAAAAACTGAGACAATTAAAACTCATTTTCAAGCATGCTCTAAGTAAGTTTTCTAAGTGCTGTGCTAAGTGGCTGTGATCTGAATTCAACTCTTTCAGTTTTAATCAAATACTTGATTAGCTCCTCCTTGGAACACACTGAAATTATCAACAGTGAATCTCACAGGTAATTACAGTATTCCCATGTCTGTGACCTTCAACTAAGTTCATCTTCTTTGTGTGTTATAACAACCCCCCTTTCCTGACTCTACAGAGTCACTATCTGAGGCTTCCAAGAGCCAGTAAATACACATCAGAGTGGGGAAAGCTGGGAGATGGGAAAGATCCAAGAGTTGTTCACAGCAATTCATCATATCTTATGAAAAAACATATACTGATATGAATGCAAAGCAAACCGACCTGACTTGCATCTTTGACATGAATGTTATCAATGAGTTTGCACAGCAGCCAAAAATATTCCTTACAACCAGGTCGCAGCACAGTTTCCTCTTCATAATCCTCTATCTGTGGAAAGAAATTGCTTTTATTCTGAAGTACAAGACAAAATAACTGTGTATTAAAAAAATCCCAGGGAACACAGTAAGTGTGTAACAAGAGTATTACTTTCTTCAAGCCTCTAAGGTAAGTATATGAACAATGTGTTTTACAATGGTAACGGCGTTGTAAGACATTTTTTGCTCTCTTTTTTTTTCAGCAGTATTTATTAATTTTCTTGAAAAACTGTCAGGATGATCTGCCAGACTTGTAAAAACCCTGTAGAATCATGTGGAGTTCATCCCACCCACTGCAAATTGCAAAAATATTCAGTATTACACTGGACAAAACATGAGAAACTTGGGCTGATTCAATATTAGTTAATACATCTCTAATTTTAAACTCTTCTGAAAATGAGAGAAATATTGCAAAATCTTCTGTAGATTGTTTTCATTTAACTCTCTTTTTAAATATCTGTTATGTGGACATTGAAATTCAAGAAGAAGAGCAGTCCCTAAAACCTGTTCTGCATTTCTCCAGGCACAGCCATGCTGTGTTTTACTGCAGGGTCACAGTTTAAGCACTTTTCAAAAGCTTCTGGAAACAGCTAAACCAGAAGTCTTAATATCTCTATGTATCTGAAACAGTATGTCAGACATAATGACAATGCACTACCATTTTTAGTTTTTATATTTAAAAAGTGTATTTAAATATATCTTTGAAAAAATCTTGTCATGTCTTAAACTTACCCTAATGGGTTTCAGTGCTTGAGCATCAGGGAGAAATTTTAACAAGCTTGATGCAGCCAGCAGCAGAAAGGAGCGATTGATTGAGTCTCCCCCATCCAGACCAGAGAGAGATAATTTGTACAAGCCATTGCAAGACTCGTGGCGAACTGCAGTCTGTAGGGAAAATAATAAAATTAAATGATTACACGCATTATTTGGAAGAGCTTTCCTTTTGTGTATTTTTCTTTCATAGGTGTGTGATTGCCTCTCGTAATATCTATCAGGTTATCAGGGTAGAATATGTCTTTCTAAAAACTGGTATTACAAATAATGTGGATTTAAATTGCTTACAGAAAAATGCAAAACATATTTTTCTAATTAAAAAGATGATCTGTCTGTGCCCTGTGTCTCTTGAGTTATGTATTTTCTACAGGGAAGATTACAGTGACTAGAATAGAAAACAGCACATCTGGCAAATCAAGGAAATCTATTTGAATCCCTAATTTACACTTACTCATTACTATTTATTGCTAATTAATTAAATTTATTAATTAAATTTCACTAGAACTAATTTTTTCTTTCTTTTATTAAGAAATCCACAGTCAATCTCTAATCCAGCTTTGGAAGTTTGCACTTTCTCATTTCCAGGGATTTTAAACGGAGTCAGCCTGTAAGCTTTTTCTGTGCTTGAGTAATAAAGAAAGAGATAAGAATTATCACATCGTGCCCGCATTGCACCTTTAAGCAACCACTAGAAAATACAAAAATTTTCTACTGTGAATATGCTGATGCAATTATTAAGTTTTTACTACATGAGAAAATCTACTTAAAGCTAGACAAAGGTTTGGTCATAACAAAGATTTTTGTATCAATTCGCATTCACCTAATTTTGTGATTCTCAGTATAGCAAAATAAATAATTTTTTTTTTAAATAATATAAAACCACGGTGGGGGGGGAAGTATATTTCAGCTAACTCAAGTCAGGTGGCACCACCCATAAAAACTTCAACAAATTACAATGAAAAAATGACCTTCCAACAGAAGCCAAGAACAGAGGTCAGAGTTTGGCCATCGACCACAGATGCGCCACCTTACAATGACCACTTCTTACACAGCACTGCAGGTAACTGAGACAGGTCCTGCTCCTTTCAGCAGGAAACTGCACGTCTTGCATTTAATGGTGAACCAAAGTTAATGGCACTAATCAGGAATGGAATAACCTTCCCTTTACCATACCTCTGGAATAAGGAGGGTAAGTTTCTTGAGCCAGTCCTGCAAATGATCACTGTCGGCCAGACTGGATTTCACCAAGGAGCAGCAGTGAGCCCAGCTCACCAAGAGCCACATGGAATAGTGAGTGACTGAAATGGAAGGAGAGAAATCCCACTGTACAGAACAGCAAAGGCTTTTTGGGTAAAAGCTTGCACAGTTCCAGCCCAAGTGACATTTACTTCAGTCACACTAACAGGCAAGACTAAATCTTTCCTGGCACATAGGATACAACCTCAACTCAGAGCTTTACCAATATGCTGATTAAATACAGTACTAATAATTCAATTACATTAAATATTACCAGTGCGGGGCACAATCCTTTCCTGGATCTCTACTTCTTAACCAGTCGCTGGTGCTTCATGTCTTCATATTTATTTCCTGTGGCCACATTTGTGTTGCCTCAAACAAAAGTTCCATTTCAAACATCTTGCAGCCCCCAAGTTTGAAAAATCTTAAGTAGCATCTTTGAAGGGAAATTCTAGCAAGAATGAGTATTTTGGAGTGCTTCAGACTCTGTCTAGTGTCATCCTTCTTCCAGTACTAAGGCAAGAATGCTTTCAAGGACTACACTTCCAAATAGCCCATTTTTCAGATGAATTACCAATGGAGAAACCATTTTTCATCTTTAATTACTTAGGGGAAAGACTGCCACCAGCAAGAACCCAAGAACAGACCCGCCCTATGACAACAATTGCTGGGGCCAATATGTACTGGGGTTTGTCCACAGCACACAAGGCCTGAACGTTCCCAGTTACAGATGTGTCCCAGGGTGTGCGGGACAGCTTTTAATGGGATGGGATTCCTCCTGCCTTGGCGACAGAGCTGCAGCTCTTGGCAGGATAAAGAAAGCCACTCTTGGAATAAAGTCTAATTTCAATTTTTCAGGTGCAACAAGAGTTTATTGTTAGTAGCTCTCATTTTCTCCTTAACTTCCACCTGAATTTCTTGTTTTCCTCTTTGCAAACTGTTACATTTTGGTAGGATCCTGCCTGGATACCTCTGCCATTGGCAGGATAAAGTACTGTATGGGATTTGTTTGTGTCTCCTCCTCACTGAAGCCACTTAGGCTGAAAATTCTCACGTGGAATTTCTGCCACAAGCCTAATCACAAATATTTAGGCAAGACGGATGCAGCCGCTGCCAATGGAAAAACTCACTGAGCAGAAGATGCCTCCAAACCCTGCACCACATTCACTCCCAACATAAAATTGAATTTTCCCCCTTCCTAGTCTTATAGGAAGTTTGGTGATCAGGGCTGGGAGCAAGAATGTGGGAAAATCCAGATGGGATTTAGCCTGGAAACTGAATCAGGAAAACCTGGACTGGATTTCACACAGAAACAGGACTGGGGAAAAACTCAGGCTTGCTCTGGGAACCAGGCCGGGGGAAAACACAGACTGGATTTCACCCAGAATCAGGACTGAGGGAAAACCTGCCCAGATTTCTCCAGGAAGTGGATCAGGGAAAAACCTGGACTGGATTTCACCCAAAATCTAGATCGGGAGAAACCCAGACTGGATCTTCCCTGGAAAGTGGATCAGGGAAAACCCGCAGTCGGACTTCACCCTAAATCCAGGCTGGGGAGAAAACCCGGACTGGATTTCCCCTGGAAGGAGGATCGGGGAATACCCACAATGGGATTTCACCCTAAATCCAGACTGGGGAGAAAACCCGGACTGGATTTCCCCTGGAAGGAGGATCAGGGAATACCCACAATGGGATTTCACCCTAAATCCAGACTGGGGGGAAAACCCGGACTGGATTTCTGCCAGAAAGTGGATCGGGGAAAACCTGGACTGCATTTCGCTTGGATATTTCCCTGGCATTCTAGTGGTGGAATAAATCAAAATCATAACTTATTATCATCAATTTGCTGTCCCTATTATTAATTCCTGACACAGCTGTTTTGCAGCACTGACCTTCATGCCTTGATCTGTGGTCAGACTGAGCCTTCAGCACCCTGATGGGAAGAAGATAAAATCATTTGAACTTTATCACATAACGTAACAGATTATCACTTAGAAATACAAGTACACACAAGGCACAACACAGTTACTCTTAAGTCACCACTTGGAAAATTATTCATCTTAAAAGGATTCATTTCTTGCAGTATTCAACATGAGCAGTATTCAACAACAATAAAACTATGAAAACCTTCAAGTCACCCCCACAAAGCTTTACTGACTGTGAGACTAAAAGCCAAGAACTACCCAAAATCCCTTTATTTTATCCAAAATAGAGATGTCAAACAGAGCTAAGAACTGACTCATACAGAAGAAATCTAGTTTTCTTCACAAAGAAACCACACTTTGAATAAACATTTGCAAACTTTAAATGTTTGTATTTATTTACTTACATTTTATTAATTGCAACAAAAGGTTATGAAACCAAAAATATAGCATATATACTTAAAACTATTCCTGAAACTCAGCTAGAGGTTGAAGTAAGCACACTTGCAGACTTGACTGGAAATGTTCTGAATGTCCTTAACAATCTTTTTAAAATATGGTAAAATTCACTATCCATTACTCGGAATCAAATAATTTTACACCACCAATGTAGCAAAAACCTGACCTCCCCAGCATCAGCCTGACTGCCACCATGCAGCCTTACACAGAATTGCTTTTCTCAGGACAAAAAGGCAACAGGACCAAAATCTCCAATAGTGAAAATTTTGCCTTCAGTATCTGCACAATGACTAAAACAGTAATTTCAGCAGGACGGAAAAAATAAGTGAAAACTAGCAGATGACTAAGCAACATAAAACTGAATTTATTTCAATTTCTCCTTTATGCTGCCTTGAAATTGGGAATTCTCTGGAGAAAATAAGGAAGCGATTTTGGCATGGGAATTTCTGAGAGCATATATTCATATATAGTTTATATATCCATGCCTTACATCCTGACCACAGAGTTCTCACCCCTCTCCTCTCTGCCCCTCCTCTGAGGGCGGGATAACCACCACAGGAGGTAACTAAGAAAAGCAAGTCTACAGCTTCCAGACTTCAGTTTCTGATGTGGCTGTCAATGGGGATGGCAGCTGCGAGAGCCCTGTACTCGTGAACTAAAGCAGCGATGAAAATGCGCACACTCGATCGGCTTAATCACAAAAATAAAAAGATATTGTACCTAGGTGCCAAGTTGTCATATGTATAAGCAACTGACATAAGTCGCTGAATCAAACTGGTTCCCTGGACAAGTACAAGAAACACCTTTAAAAATTGAAGTCAAAAGAAAAAAAAAAAAACACAAGTTAATATAACAACAAGCTTTTTGATCTGTTTTTCAATTATACACACTCTGTGAATCTAAATAAACCCACCTGTGTAGAGGAGGAAGCGCCAAAGGCAAATCACAGCATCTTCACAGTTAACAATTTACTGTTTTTATTAAAGCAGATCTAAAATCCCATGTTTCACTGACTAGGTCTAGATGTTAAAATTTCATTCTCTAAGAAAGACAATTCAACTGAATAGGAAAATCAACCATTTATTCAATCCTTTCAGTAAAAACACAGTATTTTTTTTAAGCATAAACGACTCACTTCCTTTTAAAAACTTAGGCTAGAGGAGACAGGGTTGAGGATGAGGTTGGACACATAAACGTTGTCTATCTCTGTGATCAACACATTTTATTGACTACACATTCTCTTAAAATATTCATCTTGAGCAAACCTGACAGACTACACAGAATTTTAAAATCCAAGCCTGAAGAAAATCTTTAAATATTTAAATATCAAATCTACTGCAATCAAAAATATTAATCATATGACAATTAAAAATTTAAAACCAGTTAGAGAAACCGACAGCAGCATTTACACATTTAAAAATTTAATACATTTGATAATTTCCCTGTATGACAGTAGCCACAGTGATTTAGGGATTTGTTTTGTCAGAAATAGCTAATACTTGTAGAATAGTTAAGGTCTTTCCAGGAATAACAAATGGGAAGTTTGGCTCCAGCTCAGGGTTCAGACCTGCACTTTCTGGCAGTCACAGCTGGTCCTGTGCCCAAGAAAGTCAATTTACAATGAACATTTCCCTGATGCCAAAATATTCCATGTGCTCGGACTGCTTTAGGGAATTAGCATGCAGAAATGTGGCAGGAAGATTTACAGCTGCAGGTAAGTTCATCATACACTGACTTGGGTATCCCTAATAAAGTTATTTTAGTGTTTATTAAAGGAATCCAGAATGGATTTAGCAAGGACAGGGACAGCTCATGTTTTAACAGGTTACTGTAAAAAGCTCTGATTTAGGAAACAAAATCTAAGGAATAGGGGGAAAGCACCAGAATTCTGAATTCCTAATTAATGTGTTCACCAATCACCAAAACCCCTTTTGGCTGCTAGGTTTAAAGCTACTAAAATACTCTTTCAGAGAACAAGTAGGATATCCATTCATACCACTGATATCTATTATTATTACTAACCTTTCCACTACACAATTTTATTACCAAAAGAAGGACTTCCCATAAGAAAGGAGTCCCTTTCCTAAAGTTCCCAGAGCCTCTGTTTGTCTCCTACCTCTGTCAGACGAGGGATATGAAGGCCCTTCACGTGGTCACTCGTTGTTTTCCTGGACTTGCCTGGCCACGTCCTTTTCCTGTGGCTCTCTGCTACCCCAGACCAGGCAAAGACATCATGATAAGCCAAATCCAGATCTGAAGGATCCACTGCAAACTGGCAGATCAGCTTCAGCAAGCAAGCGAGACAGTCCAGCTGCCACTGGCAAGGGGAAGAGAATGAAATCTTCGATTTTGAGGGATTTATTTTACAAAGAATTCAACGCCTACTATGGAATTTGGAATGAAGAGCTTCAGCAATGTACAAAGGATAAACAACTAGAAACAACTTGAATTGAGCTCAAACTAACGATAGAATAATAATGAAAAAGACATTATGTAAGAGTGACTAATAATCATGCTCATTAATTGGAAAGTGTCTTTATTAACCACAGCCACTATGCTAACTGTCTTACGGACAGCAAGGCAAAATGGTATTTCTTGGCCTCTTCAGAGGGAATGATAATTAACAGATTACTGCTGTTAATACAGACTATAATAAATAATTTCCGAAATCACAACCTTCCCTAAAATAAGCAGAAAAAAGAGCAAAAATAAAATACTCCATTCTTGTTTGGCTACTTTTGACATCCTTAAAGAAGTGTGATATGCAATAGTAATATCAATGCGGTTCCAATCATTGCTGAGCAAGGAATGCAGTTTTTTTCCCTCTAAGATTCCATGATCTACAATTTTAAGTTCTACAACTTTAAATGGACAAAGCCCCCTCAAAATATATAGAAAAACAGGAAGGGTGGTCTTAAAACATAAAAAAGCAGAAGTATTTATATACTTCTTCTTTTTAAATAAACTCTTCCAAAAAAAGATGCTACTGCATAGACTCTGGTGGTTTCAATTAGAGAATTAATCTATTTCACAACGGAAAAAAACTGTAACAAAGGCTCAAAGTATTAAAAGGCTTTACAAATAGCAGGTATGTTCTTCTGGAGAGAAAGGGTGAATAAACACCTACCACAGTCCATGATTCCTGCTCCTTAGGCTCTAGGATTCCAGAATTGAAAATCTCCAGTAACTGTTGGAGCCCTCCAGCAGCAACAAACTGTAAGTATATTATGGAATCGATGTGAGAAAAAGCAGATACGGAAATATCACTAAGGTCAGTTAGATACCAAGTTAAGCTTTATAAATTAATAAATAAATGATCAACTATTCAGCTGGATACTCTGTGAAAACAAATTAAACAGTTGTACACTACTGTGGCAAATTTACAGGCCTGGTAACACAGAAAAACTTGCAAATGTTATCCCTAAATTTGAGATAAAAACCTCTAGGATAGATAATGTTTTAAATGGGTTTTCATTTTGTATCTGTCTTGAAAAACTGGATTAGGTATCATGGAATACTGTAGGAAAAACAAACCTTGCAGCTCCATGTGTTTTTACTGTTTTCTATTTGATCTTCACTTGAATCATCTGAGTCTGGGTAAAGATCACTGTAACTTCCCTAAAGATAAAAAAGAACAATTGTAAAAACAGCTAAAGAATCATACTATTGTGAAATAAATCATCAATATATACTTGGGTTCAGAGAAACACAGATATTCTGCGCAAGAAAATTACCGTAGATTCACGTCTTATTCTCCTGTTGGGCTTTCCCAAAGCTTCAATAATTTCCAGGGCATACAGAAGTTTATGGGCACTTTTTATCCGCAGAAGGTCCTTCCAGCTAAAACCATCATTACTCTTAAGAGACAAAAAAAAGACAGAAACCAATTAACACTATTATATTTAATGCTGATCTATCTAAAAATTCATGGAGAGGATTTTCCAAGTGGCACGGACAAATTATTTGAGGTTTAATTTCATCTGCTATTTGAAATTAGATGATTTCAAGCATATTTCTCTACATGATTAACAATCTGAATAATGAAAATGCAACATTACTGCATGCACATACACACAACTTTAAATTAGAGGAAGGCAAATGTTACAGTCTGAACTATAACTTCTACTAAAATGTTGATGTGTATGTGCATGAAGAGCTGTAATATCTAAAATCTGTCAGGCTGTCATTTCAACCACTTTTAAAGAGGCCAAATTCCCACCTATAGGACAAGAAACCAACTAGACTTCCAACCAGCCCGTGCTGTGAACTTAGAGATTAAAAACGCATCACTAGCACAAGGGTCATAGTGTTAAAGCCACGCTGCAGATGAAGAAACTGCTCTTTCAATTCAAGCCAAAAGATTGTGATAATTAGAATGACTATTCTTTTCATTTATGAAATAATTTTTGAAAAGAAATTATAAAAACGTATTTTGGGAGCTAAGCTGACCAAAAAATATATATAACAAACAATAAATCTGTTTAGGTTTATTAGGTTTAGCTGTGTCTCAGCACACTTAACGTATTTACTATTTAACATTTCCTATTTGGGAAAAATTCAGCCAAAACACTGGACGCTAAAACACATACAAGAAAGACAAACTTGTAAAACTTTGTTCACCTGCTCATCAGAAATATTCTGGAATGCCTGCAACATATTAGGGCATGTTGGTAGGAGCATTAACAGTTCCCAGACACGTCTGGATAAGTTTTCTGCATGGAGATGGAGCTCTTCACACCTTGCACTCTGACAAGCCAAAGAACAACCATTCTTATTGAGAACTTATTCGAGAAAATGACATTTCAATGCCCAAAAATGTATTGATCCCTAATTAAAAGGCTGTTTTCTATCTGATAACTAAATCCACAATTAAAGCATGATAGCTGAAGTCTCAACTTGCAAGAAACTAAGTTAGATGATCTTTAAAGCATATCACGTATTTTGGAATATTTAAATGCACATAAAACTTATAAATAAACTACAGGTTCAAGTCTACTAGATATTTAATTTCTCACGAGCTAAGGATGGCACACAACACAAAGCTTGAGTTTTTGCCATAAAACCTTTACAAACCTTTCTTCAAGCCAATTCCCAGTATGAGTCACCATATCTATATAAATAATCAATATTGTTTCTTAAGAATTATTTCTATAGCTTCAACAATATTTGGAACACTTCAAATGTATCAGAACAATATTGCTAAGAAAACAAGAAAAGTTATAATCAAGATTTTACCATACGTGAATAAGCAGACAATAAACATCTTTAGCAATTAAATAGAGTACGCAAAGAATAGGCTACACAGGAAAACCAGATCCAATTAAATAAAACTTAAACGTAATTGTTCTAATAAAATTACTCTAAATTACCTCACTATCTTCCATAGCCACTTCTCCAGAAGGAGGCTTAAAAGAGGCAAGCATCTCTAACAAATCAAAAAGGGTGGTAAGATGAGGCTCTTGCAGGAGTAAAAGCATTGGAATGTTGTCCTTCTGAGGAGGAGGTAGGCAGGACGCTGGGAGCTGGACACCTTCACCTTTCCGTTCTCTCCTGGGGGCACCCAGCGAGACAAACACCATCTGCAACAGAGGCAGACAGGGAGCAAAGACTTTTATGGTAAGCCATGGAACGTTTCCAAAAGGATCAGAATTAAAAATTTCAAGATAGATTTTTATTTTGTAGCCCAATCTTTACTTTGCAGCATTTTCAGCACATGCCATGAGTAAAGTTTAGGTCTGCTTTCACTTAAGGCATTCATGGTACAGCTGCACACCTCATTGTGCCTGAGCTGTATCACCCCCACATATCAATCACAGCCCAACACACAGGAATCGGTGGCAGAACACAAAAGCAAAGTGCTGGCCAGTGCTTTCCAGTGACTGCTCTCCGTGCTGGCAGTACCTGCATATCCTTAAACCCCAACTCATGGAGCGTCTTTTCATCATAATCAGTTGTCAGCTCGTGCCCAGATGAAATCATTCTCACAGGTCCCATGAGGCCACCTAGGATAAAAGTTTACTTCAGCAAAATTCTGGACTCACAGTTTTAGTTTCATAGTTGTAATAGTACATCCTTCAGTAGCAAACAGAAAGAGGCAAAAACTTAATGTAATCTCCTCAAGAAAACCGGTTATTACATTAAACTAAATTTACTTGCATGCATACATAAATAACCTTTTTGATAAGGGATTACCCAATCTTGTAGCGAAAAGTGTTTATAATACAAATTTAACCACGCTTTCCATATTTTGTAGTAAATGATACTATGCCACAGAAGGATGATGGGAAATTATTGTGATCATCAACAAAATCCCTTTGTAACACACACTTGTGGTAAAGTCAAAGAGGCAATGATTAATCTTACTTAAATATAAGCTGGAACCAAAAAAGTTACACCCACTTCAGAAAGGAAAAATGAGAACACCCTGCAATGAACTCAACACTGAACAAGAAACCAGAAGAATTAAAAGACTAAGAATTTAATGTCATTTGGTGCAGACAATCAAGCCTCTCTTCTTGCAAGCACACTTTGCCTAACATGACCATGTGTTTCTAAAATCCCAGATACAACAAAAATAAAAGTTTTCTGCTATTTGCTTACACATGGTGGAAAACAAGACAATTTCTTTACTAAAACTGCTTCTGATGAGTGGCTGGAAAACGATTTTACAAAGAAGGTAGTAAGGTGTCCAAAATTCAGTCTGGTTTACTTACATTGTGTCTCATGAAAACATGGTTTTTTAGAAGTTGTTAAACTATGAAAAGGAAGTGATGTTTAAACACATACTAATAGTGGTGTTGGAAAGATATTCATGGACAGAATTTGTTCACATAATTATTCATTACACGCTAACTCATGCTTATAATAAGAAAGAAAAACCAAGGAAACATAAGATAATTTAGAAAACAGTGACATTTTGGACAGCAATAACTGATAAGAGTGCTGCAACGTGTAACATCAAGAGGATTTAGAAAACATCCTCCCGAAGGATAAAGAAGGAATTCTCATTCACTCCCTAACACATTAAGAGGGAACAACAACAGGATGCATATTCACCATCCTAAGCAAGTGATGACCATCTCAGGAGCAAGGTGACATTCCAAATGAGGAGCATCAAAGCAGGATGAAGAACGATTTTTGCTAAGGATGATCATAAATTAAAAAGCAATTGCAGGAGTAAGGAAAATCTCCCATCTGACTGGAATACATGTATGTATTCCAATTACAAATCTGAATTACAGCTTCAAACTCTCAATCAATGGCAGAGACAGAAGTGTATGAATTAGATGAAATACAGAATAAGGTATAAAGAAACATAGAATTTTTATCAAGTTGTGTGCAACGGAATCTTCAATTTACAGAAAACAAAATAATTCAAACAACAAGAAGAGAAACAATGTGGGGGAAAATCTATTGGAACATGGAACTTGGATAGATTTAAGGACTTTTGACAGATGTACATTTTCTTTGCTATTTCAAATATATGGTAGTACTTAAGAAACATTTAATGAGAAGTGAGGGTGATATTAATTAGAACTACAGCTAAAGAATATAAATCCTAATGCTTGCTTAGTTGGGATATAAAAAGCCCCACAATCATTTAAGTTGTAAATGAATGCACCCCTGTAAGGCAAAATCTCCAGGCAGAAACAGCTCACCAGGGAAATCCCCTTTGCGGCTGCTTTGGCCAAACTCCTGAAGCTGTGCTTGCTGATTTATCTGCTCCTTCTGCAAATTTTCATACCAATGTGTGACTTCTGCTCGGAGATCAGCCACCTGATCACTCGGATACATTTCTATAGTCATCTGCAAGAAAAGAGGTGTTTTATTTTCCCAAGAGCACTATGGGATTACTACCATTTCACAGGGCTGGATGTAGCTAGCAGAGGAATTCTAACTCACCTTGTCAGGAAGTCCAGCTGGCTGACAGACAATCCTCAGAGGTAGCGACTGTTTGTCACTCAGGGCTTTCAGGTGACTGCTGATGCCAGTGCCTTCAATCTGCCACTGTCGCAGGTGATATGCAAACCTTAGGAAGCAGGTAAAAACATGGGAAAAGTAGTTTTGTCAAAGCCTATTTAACACAAATGTTTGCTGAACAATGAGAGGAAAGATAAAACCTGCGAAGAGTTGTTGGGTTTTTTTTTTTAAATAAGAGGAAGTTATTGACATCCTTACTGTTTTGCAAATAATATTAAAATAGCTTTAATGAAATTTCTTTGGTGAGGAATAGGGAAACATGAAACCCCATCCACACATATTTACACAAGAACAAGGGACTACTCTGGTAACTGCTTAAATTTTATTTCTTACCTTTTACAATTATTTCCTACCGGCCTTGCTTTACACGAAGAAACCATTCCTTAAGTAATAACAACTCTCAACACACTTATCGTTATGGTAAGTAGAAAGAAATTCTGCATCCAAATATATCAACAGAATTTTTTACCTTCTCCTAAAAGCCTCCAGGTGTGTTTTTAGCATTAAGAGCCCTCTTTCAATAATGGTCAGACTTGAATGAGAGTCTCGCTCCAGGTTACTCGAAGCTATCATCAGACTCTCCATACACTTGCTGATAAATTCCTGTTCTTTTTCCAGACCAGTTTTACCTGTAATACCAGTTCAAGTAAATTATATAGGCATGGCTTTGGAACAACACATTTTAATACTAAGAATAAAAGAAGGATAGTGCTAGGTAATCTTTTAAACACTTTAAACAGAAAAAAAAAGATAAAAATTGAAGTTCATACCATTGATGTAGTAAGAGTTGATGTACTGGATGGCTGCTCGACTAACATCACCAGACTGCGCCCTTAAAGCAATGCCCCAGAACTGGTCCATGCCACACAACTGTTTGACAAACAGAAACAAAACATCGCCTCATTATTTCACAGGGAGTGAGGTTTTTCTGATCTGTGACATTTTATTTGCCTCTTGACTCAATCACTAAGAATATCACGTTTTCTTTCTGCTCGGGCCCTCACCGCACACACCAATTACTACAAAATTCTACGTTTCACAGAAACATTTTGAAACTCCTGAGGAGAACTGGCTGAAATTCAGACTAGTGAATTTTCATTTTTGACAAACAAGAATACTTTCAAATGAACCCTTAAACCCACAATTATAACTGCTATTCATTGCAAGAGAAAAAAAGCCTCAAATCAATTCAAACCATATATTTTAAATATAATATCATTTATGAAGTAATTTCGCTGGATAAAAACCTTCTAAAGCACATAATACACAAATGGAGACACATTTTACAACAGATTTCTAGTCAGAATTAAATATGACTAATAGAATGTGATCTGAATCTTCTTCATTAGAAAAGCAAATGTTACAAACACATTCCTTAAATGCAAGAGTGGATACAGTTCAATTATGATAAAAACATGATAAACTGCACAAAAAGATGTAGGCAACAGGTATGACTTTTTTGTGCTTTCCTATCTTTGTCTCTAGAGACAAAATCCACACATGGCAGAGGGAAGAAAAGCAAGAGACAGAATCCAGGCTTACCTCAGAGTTGGAGCCACCATCATAAGCACTCGTAGCCAGTCGAGCCAAATTACACAAATGCTGGAAGAGGTTGAGGCCAGTCATACTGATAGTTTCAGGTTTTAGTTGTGGCATCTAAACAAAATCAATGTGCTTTAGTATGCAAAGGAATTTCAGTGACAGAACAGAGAGCAATTACAGGGCGTTTATTCCAGAACCACTGTTGTTACTAATCACTCTAATTATTAACCATGTTCAAATGTAGTAGATCAATTAGGATTTCTTCTTGCAAAAGATCACACCCTGAATTTTACAAACTATGCAAAAAATCAACTACAATTGGCTTAAACAGTTCACTTCACCACTGATTTGAATTGTAAAAATGCAGAGAGGAAAAAATTATTTTAACATTAGCTGCTTAACTTATCAACAGCAGAAGAATTTGTTAGCATACATGACATCCATTCAAAAAAAACTTATACATGTGCAAAACTTGACAAAAACCTGTGTAACCTTGGGAAAGAACAAGACCACATTAATTATTGCACAATCTATCCATTTTGTAATGTCATCTATCGAAAAGGATGGATGGGACCCTATGGAAAAAGCTCTGCATGTTTGTATTTTCAATGGAGGTATTGCAGAGATTTATAGGCCCCTCCCAAAACGAAAAGTCGATTTTTCTGTCAGGTTAAGCTGTACAGCATAAAGCAAACTATAGTTTTGTGCAGCTTTTTTATTTTCCAAATTGAAATAAAAGTGCTACACAGCTGCAGATGTAACACAGGGGCAATCTGTAAACAAACACTGAGGTAAATACTAGTGTGAAAAGAATTCCCACTAATCCATTTCCCTCCTCTCTCCAAGCAGAGAAAAACCTTTGCATGACAAGTGGGGCTACTGAAGAGGCTTCCACAGAAACAATTTGAAATACATTAAACAGTGCTGATATGGAATGAAACACTTTTACTGGAATTCTGAGATTGCAATTAACTCTCTACATACCTTTTCCAAAAAAAGATGCTTGTAAGTCTCCATACCCATGGCGTGCTGGTCTTTACTCCGTACTTGATTTAAGAACCAGTGCAGTGCATCGTCATAACATTCAGAATCTTCTACTAAGCAGTGCCACAGGATGTCCACTTGTTCTAAACTCAACCCTACAATCAGGAAAGTCTTTTGAACTACTGCTTTATAACATCAAATATTCCATAAAGCCCAACAATATACACAGAAAAATCAGAATATTTATGTCAGGTCACGACACATAAGTGTACTGTATGACAACTTTGACTACCTATAATGAGACCACGAAAATAACTCCTCCATTCAATTGTAAAAAGTGTCATTCCTTTCTTCATAAAGGAAATCAATTTCTGACACTATTACAATATAGAGAATTATTCCTTTTGGGAATGCAGTACTCCAGTAAAAGATCTCTGGGAACATTATGGACATAAACCAAAGCCCAGAAGTACATAACGTATTATATTCCTTTAGTAATTACTACAATCCTCTTATTTGGAAAAACTGAAGCACAGAGAACATGAAAATTTGTTCTCACAGAACTGCAACAGAATTTGAGCTTCAAGGTTGGTCCTGTTCTTTTGCACAAAAATCCTCTTCCTTTTGAAACTCTGTCAAGAGATTATTTGAAATTGTATGTTTCAAATAACATATTAAGCTGGCATAGATTACTAAGAAGTATTTTTGCCTTACTCTGAGGTGCTTCTCTGGTAAGATAACCCCAAATACTCACTGAAATGGTCTGGAGATCCCAGAGTTGAAAACACACACGTCAGGAATTGAAGACGAACCTGAACTTCTGCACTGTGGCTGTATCTAAATGTACATTTGGACAAAAATGGAAGTTTATTTAATTGTTTATTGTCATAACTTCTTTCCCACTCATACATATGCCTCTCAAAAGCATAAATGTTTCCAACAAGTTTCTTTCTGAATTTCTAGTTCAGTGCGTGGATTAGACCCCAGGTGAAGATGCTGCAGAACCTCCTCAAACAGTGGAATGACACAAAAGTTGTCACCAAATAAAGACCTTTTTTTTGTTGGGATTTGGGAAGGGGAATAAGGGTGGGTTTTTTTGTCTTAAAGTCCAAGTGTATAATTTTGTCACCTTGCAGGATCTACTTAATCTTTTTCCCCCTAACTTGTAAAATGCTGATATTTCTACTCTTCATTTCCAATTCCAGATGACAAATATTCTTTACTAAATTTTTTTAATAACTTAGTATTTTTATATAAGTTATGAAAATATTTTAGTAAAGATATGAAAACTTTATTTCTATTTATACAGTAAAAGCCAGATGGTCAAAGAAGCAGAACAATTTATCATTTAGTAAAGAATATGAAAACTTTATTTCTTTTTATACAGGAAAAGCCTGATGGTCAAAAGAGCAGAACGATTTCTCATTTTGCCTGAATTTAAAGGATCCCACCTTTCTAAGTAATGCCTCACTAAAGCAACATCTAATATAAAGGGTGAAGTTAGATTTGAAGAAGTTAAATTGGACCCATAAATAGCAACATTTTTCAGATGTGGGTGCCCATATTGACTTTGACATCTGTCAAAATGTGAACAGCCTGTTCCTCTGGGATTAGGGAGCTGGAAATTGTATTGCTTGTTTATATACACCTGATTTTAATCATACAGATTAGAAAGTGCAGATGAATGTATTAAAACAAAAAAATCATGCAAAGGCTAATGACAAATTTTAAAACTAAAACATTTTAATAGTTCCAGTTTATTAAATCACTTCAAATTAATTTGAGTATCTAAACCTTCATGTTTTATTTGTACACAAATGTTCAACATGATGTCTACCAAAAATGACACACAAGTTGTGGGCTCTTTAAGAAAAAGGAGCTATTTAAAATGTTGTTTTTACAGACCTCTGTCTCCCTAAGCAGGAAATGTCCCGATAAAAAGTATTACTTATAAGAACACATCAAGAGCAACAGAAGAAATCAGAAATGTTTAAACCATAAAATATGAAGCATTCCAAGTCAGTTGTGTACTTACAGTGCGTGTTTGTGTCGTCCCTCCCTGACTGCCTGGATGTAGTGCACCAAATTATCAAAGAAGAGTTTCATCATATTTAGTTCCTTCTCTGCCCACCTGTGGCAATTAAAGGACAGAAAGTATTATGGTTTGCTTGAAAAGATCAGAAAAGCCTCAGAAAGCAGACAGCTGTTATAGGAAAATGGCACATACACAACCCCAAAGTAAACATTCAATTTTCCATCCGCCATGAATTCAGGACTATTTTCCAGTACTGTACTCTCTTCTCCCTCGCAATCCCTAAGGTTTCCTAATGTTGTTTTTAGGCACAGGACTGACAGAACGCTCCCTTTTGAGGCCACGAAAACTGTTACACGGTTTGTTCTGCTAAGGAATGCTGTACTGTGTATTCTTCAAATTTCAAAGGCTTTTTATACACCGAAGAGCCCCAGCACTGCTGGGGACAGGGGCCTACTTACATTGTTATCCAATGCGTGTCATAGCTGCTCCCAAACTGCTGAAATGTTCCAAACAGCTTGGGAAGAAGACGAAGTGAAACTACTACTGATCTAAGGGAGAAAGAGAGAAATGATGCCATGTGATTGTTACAGAATTGAAATAATCCGTTTCAAAGCCCCTTTAAGAAGCTCAGGTAATGTGAGCAAACAGACTAATGGAAAGCTCTGTAAACCACAGAATGGTTTGGCTTGGAAGGGACTTTAAATGTCAAATCATTCCAACTCCCCTGCCATGGGCAGGGACACCTTCCACTATCCCAGGTTGCTCAAAGTCCCATCCGACCCGGCCTGGAACACTCCCAGGGATGGGGCAGCCACAGCTTCTCTGGGCAGCCTGCGCCAGGGCCTCACCACCCTCACCATCAATTTTTCAGTAGGTCTAAACCTACTCTCCACTTGAAGCCATTCCCCCTCGTCCTGTCACTCCAGGCCCGTGTAAATGGGTCTCTCCATGTTTCCTGTAGGTCCCTTCAGGTACTGGAAGGCCACAATTAGGTCACCCCAAAGCCTTTTCTTTTGCAGGCTGAACAATCCCAATTCTCTCACCCTTTCCTCACAGCAGGGGTGCTCCACCCCTCTCATCAGCTTGGTGGCCTCCTCTGGGTGTGCTGCAACAGGTCCATGTCCCTCCTGTGCTTGTGAAATCTCCCATCATGTCAACCAAGAAGTTTTCTGAACCTGAACTACACATACTTCAAATTCTTTACGTGTAACTCCTTGGCCATACAAGTGAGATTGATTTCTCAGTGTACTTGTAACTCATCTCACAGACGCAGTTCTCAACAAAAAGGTAACACCATAACACAGCAGGTGATGTCCAGCAGTCATTTATATCATGAAAATAAATTCAATTTTTGCCAGTCTTCAAACTGTACAATCTCACAGCTTTGGCTGGTATTAAAACAAGTTATCTGAGCTCAAGGTGTTACTTCCTCACAGAAATCAGACTCTTGGTGTGTAAAATCTAAATACTCAGTTCAAAATGCTTATGCCAAGGCACCTGAGCTTGCACTCGACTGACTGAGGTGCAGAACTGATTTTACCAAAGACAAGAAGACCGTAACCTCTGGCACAAAGGAGAACAGACAAATGCAACAAAATGAGAAATTCAGGGCATCAAAACAAAACAAAACAAAACAAAAAAATGGAGCATCAGAAACATCCACAACACTTTAGAAACTGTTTTCATTTGTTTGCTTTTGTCTAGTTTAACTTGTCTTCCTGTAAAACGAAATAACTGTTACAGCCAACTTGGATTTCTGGTATGTTGCAAAAATAGAAACTCATAAAAAAGATAATTATTAAAGTTACCTGTTGTTTGCTAAATTTTCTAAGCAGCCTTCAATGAACCTCATTCGAATCTGCCTGTCAGTGAACCAGCACACCAAGGAACAGAGCAGCTTCTCTGCCTCATTTATTAACCCTTCAGAGAGATGGATCTACAGCAAGCAGAAAGAAAGGTCATTGAATAAGATGTATTTATCTTCTTCTAAAAAATAGTGCTTCCTGGTATTCAACTTACTGCATCTTCATCCTGGACCAGATCCCACAGCAGGGTGTTTCCTTTCTTACAAACATTATCCAAATTAATGTCCGTCACTGCGTTGCTGTTATATTGATGTTTATGAACTGCTGGTCCTGGACAAGAAACACAGACCATTAGTGAATAAACAGAAAGAACCATCTGAATTGAACATTATTCCGTAAGTGCACAAACAACAACACATTTTGTTTGTTAACTTGGCTATTTCAAAGTGCAACAACACTGTAATCGCAGCCTTTTTTCACATATGGGTTCTTGAAAGACCATACAGGAAGCCAACAGTTAGGCCAATATTTACACTGCTTTTGGTTAATGGCAAAGCGCAATTAAAAACAGCACTGAAGAACTGCAGATGCAATTGCTTTTTAATTTGGGTCATACTGTAATTAAAATACTTAAGCCGTTCTGTAGTGCTGCGGTCCAAAGGGAGCTCTCTCCATAACCGCCATGGCTGGAACTCAGGAGAGCAGCACATGTCAATAAATTCCCTTCCTACTACACGGTTCCCTCCATCCAACTCAAACCAGGAAAAACAAACACCATTCCTATATGTGCTACAGCATCAAGTCCACGACTTTAGGAACTCATCATGTTTTCATAAACACTGAAAAGACATTTTCTTTCCTCTCTGTGCCCACAGCTGGCACCATTTGTTTATCTACTATTTGATACTATTTTCTAGTAACAGCAAAGACAAGTAGAAAATTCAGACTGCACACAGAACTCTGTAATTATTTGCACATGCAAAACTAGGGGTGTCAAAAATAATCTGCACTGAAGGCCTTATGCTCAAATAATAATTTGAATCTTCAGTTAGACAAGTAATAGTCATGGAAAATACTGAAAAAATATGCTGATTTATAGATTTATGAAGTTTGAACAGTTTACTCAACTCTGCGGTGTAGAAAAAAATCCAAATTTTCAATGTCAGGCTGAAATTATTATAAAAACTTCTTACTCAGCTGTTTCAGGGAAATATATAAACAGCACTGGGTTTGCTATTTGCTGGATGAGAGCAAACTTGGTTCTTCCAGGCCAGTGAAGAAAAGCATGAACCCTTCATCAACCTTGCCCTCCATTATGTTTAAAAAGAGGCTAAGGGAGAAAATAAAACTGCCAAAATAGCATATGGAAAGATGATATAATTCTTGAGAAGTGTTTTACAAGCATCTTAAATTGCACCCTGAAGTAAACTAGAAGATTTGGCAGTATAAGACCAAATAGCATAAAATGCCCTTTACAGCAAGCTCCGTAAAGTATTAAGTTATATTTTAAGTCATTTTAAGTCCAGAATTATCTTCTCCTAGAGCCCATTATGGTTAATTCATTTACAGGTTAATTTATGATGTCAAATGTACAAGATCACAGTATTATTTATCCATCAGAACAAAAACTGCAGGTTTCCAAGAGGAAAATAAAGAGAATTTTGCATTTCAGTACCACCTTTCTTTCCACTTAAATAACCTATTAGAAAAAACACTTATTATGTTCTTTTGTGCCTTTATTTGTCTTAACTTGCATTAAAAGCTCCAGCAGAAAAGGGGAGGTGAGGGATTTAAAAAGATAAACACAGCCAAAATACAACTAAATACAAATGAATGTTTCTGCATTCACAAATGAACAGAGATACAAAACTGAACCTCTTGGAGAAATATTAAGTTCTCAGCAGTCATCATGGTTTCTTTGGACAAATATAAATAAATGGTTAAAATAATTTAATTGTTTTAATTACTGGAGACTAATTCAAAATTACAAACGTTTTTCACTTTTTCTTTTATCACTCTTACCTTGACTCAGATGTTCATGATAGATAGAGGCCAGGTTAGGGAGGTGCTGCTGAAGATGAGATGTTAGCTCAGCATGGGAATTAATCTGTACAAGCTCTTCTTCACACCCAGACTCTTCCCCATCAAAATCTGCCATATTTTTCTCTGATTTTGCACTGACTTGAGAACTACTGCAGCTGACATCATCTGCACTAAGCATATCATCAACCATATGCCTGTAAAAGAAGAATATCAGAATGGACAATATCAAAGGGGAAGTTGTTTATAGCAGACTACAAGTGAGCAGACATCTCCCTAAAGCTAAAGTCAGGATGAATCATCTGTTTGAACAGCAGACCTTGTATGAATTGGAAAAACAATTACAGATAAATAAACTGAAGGCCTCACTACCATGATGACTGAGTTGGCTTCTTAATGTTAACTAAATGCAGCATTTTCCAAAACATTTTTAACATTTTCTTAAATGCTGTCTGATTTATTCAATACCAAAACTTAACAGAAACCTTTAACCAGATGTTAACAAATCAGATTTCTGTGTAACTGTCTGTGATAACGATCATCTCTGTAAGACGGAATTATCCTGAGCTACAGCAAAATGTCCATGCACCGATTTCTGCCCAAGTGGAGGATTTTGCTTCTGCTTTTCTTTCTGTTATGGAAGGAGCCAGAAGAACTGCCAAGCTACCTACCCATCGTGGTGATGGTGGTGGTGGTGATGGTGGTGGTGGTGCTGCGGCCCAATGAACTGTCGACAATTAAATAATTCATTGCCAATGGTTTCCCCAAGGAAGTCCCCTGTGTGAGTTATACAAGAATCTTGAGAGCCTTGTGAAATGTGAGCAGTGCTCATTTCCCCCGTCATGTCGTGCTCTGCATCCTCAGCATGAGAACAAGCATCGAGCATCCGAATGCGATTATCCACCGGCGGCACCGAGTCCGCGTTAAAAACACGGTCCTTCCCCGCGCCGTTGTTCGCAGCGCTCCTCTCTGCCGTCCCCTGCGCATCTCCCAGACAAATGCCCGTTTGTGATTCCAGTTTTCTGCCTCGCAGATCCGTGCTCCTACTGCTTTTCTGGGGATTGTGACTCCTGTCTTCTTCCTCTTCGTCCTCCTCCTCTTTGAGAGCCTCAATGTCAGCGATGTCTTCCGACTGCACCTCGCTGCCGGGGCTCCCGGCGGACTGGCTGGCGTGACTGGAGTTGGCCTCGTTGCTGGATCCATCGCTGTGGCCGCTGCTGCTCCCAGGGCCACTGCTGCCATCCTCACCACTGTTGGCTGTCTCATCAGAGCTTCCTTGCATGGATTCCTGGAATTATTTTGGGTTCAAGATTGGTGGAAAAAATAAAGCACCACTGGAAACACATAATTAATATCATCATCATCATCATTCAAACACCATTCTTCCTTTAAGAGGAAATGTGCCAAACCTGCAAGTTTCAATTCATTCTTTCTCAATTTGGTTGCTGGTGACAAAATGCTCCAAGCAAGATTCAGATTTAATAACTGATTTTTTGCATTACCTTGTTGCTAACAGGGTGTATGTGCAGACTTTGCACGTGCACAGAGCCACAGTGTGACCCAAAAACAACATCTTGCAGCCCCTTAGTGAGAGACTAACCTAACTGGAACACAATTTAAATGCAGGAGTACATTTGTATGAGATGGTTTGTAAACACAGATAAAAAAATCATTGTTACAGCTACTAAAAGGCAACAACAACTGTGCAACAAAATTGTGCAAAACTCACTCAGTGCAAAACTGTGTAACTGTACAACTCAGTGTAACAGAATTGCCAGACTCACACCCACACTCTTACCTCTGTGTCCGAAAGTCGCTGCTGGACGTGTTTTGTTCTGTTAATCAGCTGTTCCTCCATCTCAATGTCACTGCCTCCACTCTGATGGGTGTCACTGTTGTCACTACTCTGAGGGCTTGCTGCTGGTGACCCTAATTTAAAAGCACATTTCCCAGTTAATCTGTGATAGGTAATTCTTGGAATGTACCAGCACTGCATAAATCTGCCTCAAATGCTGAATCCAACAGCATTCTTCCAGCAAACAGGGATGTAACTCAAACAATCTGTGCACCTAAACACTAAAAATTTGTTTTAGAACACTGAGCATTTTACTACGAAGTTTGTATTTTGATGTCTCTTCTTGCCACAGTTATACAAATTTGTGAGATTCTACACAAAGTATCATTTGATTTCTCATAAAACCAGAATTTTAAATTTACATTTATTCCTCTGTTGAAATCTGACATTTGTAAAAAAGCACCGTGGTATTAAACAAGTCAGAATGTGGTGTACAACTAAAACTATACTTACAAGGGGAAGGGGCTGCTCTTCTGAGCTCCTCTTCTTCTGAAGGAAAAAAGCAGGATGGAAAAACAAGTGACTTACAAAAATCTTTTTGTCAGCATATAATTGTCTATGATTCATAAAAACCAGCAACAGGAAGAGAAAGGGAAACTAGAGTAAAATGGCTTGGCAGTACCTTTAGTAACGACTGCGGGGAAAGACACAGTCAAGTAAAAAACAAAAGAACCAAATCAGAAACAGCACCCAATACCAAAAAGTAGGTAAGCTGTTATAAGAACTTATGTAGCTATTAAGCCACAGATGTGCAGTAGAACAAGAATAGTTAACTGATGGATCATCTTCTGAATTAAAAAGAAAAGAAGAAAAATACAGACTACATTAGCTATACAAACAGAATGGATCTGAAACATAAAGCTTTCCAAATCCACTCACAAAGATTTAATGCTTTCATCTACAGCCTCAAATTCCACTGGAAAAATATGCCAGCATGACACTATTAAAAAAATACTTAAAGGAAAAAGTTCTATACCTGCTTTTTGTCCAAACTCAACAAGGACACTATGAAAATTCCAAATTTAACCCCCAGACCTACTGGAAAACCACACACCTTTTTTGTTTCCCATGGGCAGGTTGGTACTCAGCAAAGACGCAAAGGAGCTTTGTTTTGACAACTGAGCCTTAGCTGCCAGTGCATTATTCCACAGGGCTTTTATCAGCATGGATGCCAAATACAAGGTCTGGAAACAAAACCAGGGAAAAGTACCATTAAGCAGCAGGTTTTGGATATACACATCCACTTTTCACCTTTCTCTATGCCAATACTACAGCTCACTAAAATAAACTCACCAAAATAAATGAATCAACTAAATCATGTTGCATGAAATACTTTTAAACATCATACAGTTAAAATCTTCTAGCAGTGGTTATGCAGTCTTTGAAAATCTTTAAAGATTATACTTCAAAAGGCAGGAAAGGTGTAACTGAAGAAACATGACAGCTTTACTCATGGAGTTCCCCTTTCTGCATTAGTGAATATTCCTTTTACTGCATTCCTTCAGGAAGACAAATCCATAATGGCTGTTTAACACTCTAATTGAATTGCTTTTCTCACGGCAGTGATTTTGCTGGCCTTGCCTTTACCTGTTCAGTGTGAGCACTGGGATGAAGAGTTGAGACAAGGTTAAGAAGGTGTCTGAGTGGGACAGGGTCCAAGTTTTTGATCAAAGAAGGAAACAGATCGTGTATGTACCGACTGCAATGCTTCAGCTACAAGGTACAAACAGAGAAGGTAACAGGAACAGCAAAATAAACAAATAAATCAAATATTGTAGCAAATCAACATATTGGCACAGATTCTCAGGAAGGACTTTGTGAATAATTCCAAACTCCAGCATGTTTGCAATTCTGACTAAATTAATTTTGACACTGGAAAGCCCTCAAATGTACACATAAAATGCAACAGTACTCTCCTTAGTTCCAGTTCTGACAGATTAGGTAAAAAGAAGAACTGGGAGCTTGTTTTGCATTTGAACTTAAATGTAACAGCTAAGATGTTAGTTTATATGCTAGATCTTGAGGGAAGCAGCAATTGCAATCATTACCTTTTTAGCAGTGGTAAATACAAATAAAGACTACTCAGAGAACAGACTGTGTGAACTGGGTGAGGATTATAAAGAATTCTTTTGTCTTTCCAGTAATGGATGTCAAAAAAATATGACAATGTGTTCAGCTAACTACTCTATTTCCACATTAAAGTGACAGAGTTCCTAGATGATTCCTCTTTGGTTAAATGCTGCTTTTCAGAGTCACTTAAAAGAGTTTCATTATGTTTGTAAGGATGTTGTTATTCAGAAAATAATATAATGGTTACAGGAAACGTCTAGAAAAAATTCTTATGTTAGTTACCACATATGCACCTCAAAAGGGTTTTTTTCATACTTCATTTTATTTTGCCTTGCTGGCATTAAAACATCTGTGTCAGCAATTTGCTGAGTACAGGCCAACTTTCACAGGGTTGATAACACAATGCAATCATATGGGTACTGTATAAGGATGCATTTAAACATCTTGAGATCACTTCCATTTAGGGAAGATGAATTTTTGCCCACAAGTTAGTTGAAAAACAGGAAAATACACTTTAAGGCCTTCTATTCTTTTAGTCTAAAAGTGTCAGCCTTTTAAACAATATTAGAGGTTTAAGCCCTTTGACAAGAAGCAATCAGGACATATTTAATTTTGATATTTTGAAAATATCAGTATGTCAAAATGAACACTTAAACTGTATAAGGATTATCGAAATTAGATAATTATATTATCCTTAAAGCAGTACAAAATATATTAAAAAATCCAGAGGTCTAACATTGTGTGAGACACTGCGTGGGAACATCAAAGAAGTGAAAATATTGCTTTAAAAATGTAGTGTGAAATAAGTAATTATTAATTATTCTGATACTGAAAAACGTTGGAGCGAATGCTATTCTAATGAGCATTTATTAACATTCCAGCTGTGTGTTTTAATGACAATGGATCACAGAGGTTTCAGAAAGTGTGTTCAGTATTATTTGACTGAAATAAAGCACAAAGAAATACCGAACACGTAAAAAACCCTCTTTAAATTCTAACCTGTGTAACAGTGTGTTCCCTAGCCCTGCTCATCTCTATTGTATTCAAATCCTCTAAATAAAAAATGTCACAACCTAAAATAACAAGCAGAGCAGCCCATTAAAAGTAGCACACATATAAATCTTTCTGAAGGCAAAAAGCCTATCATAGTTTCCAGCTTTAGCAAGCAAAAAATAAAATTTCAGTGCCTTCTATAGATTTTAACACCAGCAGAGTAGCACAGCTGTAAACTTCACTGCCACAATTTTCGCCTGATTGTTCCCCCCGGAGTACCAGAAATGGAAGCCACAATACACAGGAGCAAGGCAATTTAGCACAATAGTAAAAATATTGCAACTACCCTACAATCTTCATCCCCATTCTTGGTGAAAACACTTTGTCCTTGCTATACAACTTCCTTTTTTGCCCTGTATAAAAGCAGTCCAGGTGATTTTTTGCATCTAATAACTAACCCAGTAACTGTAGCAGTTACCTAACTTGACATTTTGGTCAGCAAAACACTCAGCCAAGCCAAGAAAAAGCAAAAAAAAAATCAGCTTTAAGAATGTAAAACAAAATCTACTTATTTTCTATTTTGTTTTTCTTTTATCACTCCCGAAATTACAAAAATTTGATATATACCTGTGCTGCTGCCCAAATACAGTCTATATGTTGAGTACTTAGCCTCCCTTCAGCAGCAAGAAAATTCAGAATCACTTGGCACTGTTTGATGATCTGCAAAGTGAGAACATAGTGAGGAAAGATTTACTAGAACAATAAGTTAATCCTCCATGTTTTTACCAAAATAATAATTAAATACAAACCTCAATATGTAAATTTGGCCCAAAAATGTGCTCAACTACATTGTTGCTGATAAGCCAGTCTGCAAGTTCTTTTGCAATTGACCTGGAGACGAAAAAAGAGTGGAAATATAAAATTATCTGTCTGTAATATTTACTCTGTGCTCTTCTCTACCACAGCAGGCCCTGCAAGTTGATACCTGCAGTTGTAGTGAGTGCACAAAAACCTTCTGAACACAAACCACAGTCAATGTTCATTTTTCCAAGTGTGAAGCAAATTATTTCCATGATTTTTTTCTTTAGCTGGAAGACTAAAGCCAAATATCAACATTTCCCCGTTGGATCATCAGCCAACGTAACCAATAATTCTATCAATTTTATTAGTTAATGCTCAACAGACCATGTGCAACCACTTCCAAAGACCTCACAGGTAAGATTTTGACACTATTTAATCCAAGTTTATGATGAAATTCCAGAAGTACTGAAATGCAGCTAAAGGTGGGAGTGACAGAAATTATTTTCTAAAGAAAGCCACGAATACATTTTTAGATTCTCTCACACCCTTACAAACTATGTTTTCCATGGTCATACTTACATGCAGCACACAGATACTTCCAAATTCTCATTTGGCTTCATCCATAACAACAGGGAACTGTACCCACTGCCTTTCCATCAGCAAACATTCAAACTGACCAGGACAAGGAAACGGAGTTTTCCAAAACAAAAGCAGAACTTCCAGAAAGGGCTGCCCTGCCTGGAAACCGCTTCATAAGCTCCTTTTTATTCCTTCTCTTCAAGCAAATGTTTGTTCACCCAGATTTTGGCACCAGAAGCAATTACAGGACATCAGAGTATTTAAAGCCCAGCCTTTGGTTTAAACAGCCCTGGAATAACAGTGCTGTGTTTCACAGGGAGGAGAGGGTGGAGGGAGGGGGTGTCTTAGAGGACTTGAGGAAGAGTTATTTTTACCACTTCTCTCCATGTCACATTTATGGTCACTGTTAAAATCCAGGACTGTCAATCTTTATCATCCACAGAAAGAAAACAGGATTCTTTAGGTAAAAAAGAGACTGCCTTTGTAGGTTTTCCAAACAGGATTCACTATTCAGGGGCACACTGCCATTGCTTTCATTGCTCTGAACTGCCTGATCCTCATGGTTGAACTCAAGGAGCAAAGTTCCTATTTCTCCACATCATTTCTATACTGCTCTCTTCTACTGTAATTCCAGGACATGGGGAATCAAATATTCTTACATTGCTCAGAGATAAGGTCCTGTAACATTGAAGTAAGGTACAGGAGTTTGCCAACAGCTATCATTTATGGCTTACCAATAAATTAGTTCGCACACTGTAAAGTCAGTTTGACAGAGGACCTGCTCCAAGAGGGATTGAAAAGATAAACTACATCTGTTCCATGGATCCAAGATCTCCTTAACTTCCCACAGCCTCATTTCAACATCAAGCCAAAACCCAATTATCCCAACACCCAAAAGGTGCCCACCCCAACCCAAACTTTGGCACATGCACACTTCTGACTCAGCCAGGACTTGGACTTCTGTCTAACAAAGTCTGAAGAAAGACCTTTCCTTCCTTCTTGGATCGGAATTTTTCAACCTGTAGCTTTCAGAAGGAATTCCAGATAAATAAACACTGCGAGGCTCACTAGGCAATGCCAGAATGAAAGAACACGCTCCTTATGGGGTCTCTTTATCCAAATACTCCTGCTCATGGGCCCAATATCCATTAGGTTTTGTATCCAGTCACATACTGCATTTTAACCACTCCAAAGGAAAGAACAAAAGCTCTCCTCTAGAGCAAGTTCCTTCACATTTTATTAAATTACCATGGCAGTTCTGTCTAATTCACAACATGTTTCTTCTGAAAAACCATGGCCAATTCTTTTGAAGGATTGCCTTTTTTAATGGGTGTATTCTCAGCAGTAACAAACTCTTTATCCTACTGGTGAGCTCAACTGTGGTAAAATGACATCTCAAATTTCTGAAGGCAAATGTGCATTTGATATGGATTTGCTGAGGATGACCAAAAACAAGAGGATCCTTGTGGAAGGCAGAATGAAGCCCTTGTGTTTCCCAAAGAGAATTGTTTCTCCCACAAAGTTTGGCTGAGGGCACATCAATCACTACCTTTTAAAATGATCAAGTTATTACTCCTACTGAGTTTTTTGTTCTCTGATTTACTAAGAAGTATATACTTACAATATCAGATTCAAGGATTTACCCAAAAAAGCTAATTTCAGTGGAAATGAAGAATGTCTGACTTCTTTCCTGAACACTTCCATTTCAGGAAAGGTTTTCTTGAAAAAATTTACTCTTTTGTATTAGAGGAAAGGGCCAGAGTGAAAATCATGCATTATGATCAATCATGCATTATGACCAAAGTGTAGATGTGCTTTTCCCTCTCGTATGACAGTAGCAGCAAAAGGAATGGTTTTACAAATCAGATATCCAAATCAGACAGACCTTAGGAGTAAGAAAATTCACCTTGGGAGTAACATATATTAGCTATTTTTCATGGATTTAATAATTGGATGGCAAGAGGAAAAGTCATTTAAAGAACTTGATACTCCTCTGTGGGTCTGTGCTGTGGCTGAAGGAGGAGAGGAGAATAAAAATGCAAAGGTAGCGACTACTCTGATTTAACTGTCTCTAAATCTCTCTCGCACTGGAAATGTACACAAGACTTAATCCATTTCTCCCTAGAATTTTTAATGTAAATTCACCAATATTCATGTCTGTCAAAACTAACTGGTTTACTTGCAAGAAATGAAATTCAAGCACTTTTGACATGAGTTTCCCCAGGCATTCCATGAGACTGCAAGGAAGAGAGCAGGAGTTGTGCAGTTGGTGATATAACCTGATGTTTGGGAACTGCACTTACAAATTGGGGGAACAGAGCCTGGATTTTGTTCATTCTTATCCTACAGTTTACACGTTTTCCTGGTAGGTCAAAGAACATCTCTCTATGACAGGACTGAGTTAAAGTCCTAGAAACATTTTAATCTAAGGCTGTGGTGCAATACTTGGTACCCACATGATGACCCAAATCCAGGAACAAATCCCACAGCTAAGTAACCCCCTGCAAAGAAAACTTTATTTATTCAACCAGTCAATTCCCCACAAAGCTACAAAAACACAGCAGCTCAGAGCTGGCTGAAATACAACAGAGGCCCTAACATCACTGAAAAACAGAATGTAAAAGCTCAGATGAAAAAAGGCAGCTCTGTAACTGGCAGCTTGCAAAGGAGGAACACTAACACCTCTTGACAACATCACTGAAATAGGATCTACAACACAACAACAGATGTGAAACCCTGATCTCAACTATTTAGGATCAGAAATGCAAAGAGGATACAGAAGGCATCTTCCCAACACACATGCAAGCACATGTTTTTGCTTCTGAGCACAAATTTTCCTCTTTGATGCTCTGCAGGCTCCGAAACCACCACTCTGGCATTATCTGGACTATTTCTTTAACTACTGTGTGGGCCACAAGACAGAAACATTAGTGAGCTGAGTGAAAAAACTCACTTTTTTTTTTCAGAGAAAAATGGAAGAGATTCCTGAAATGTGGTAGAGAAAGAGGAGAAGTGTTTAAATAATGCTGCCAGAAACTCAAGCTGGTGAGCTTAGACAAAAATTGAGAAAGCAAGAGTTAACATAAGGTAAGAAAGTGCAGTGAAGGGAAAAAGCAACACAAAACTTGCAGCTGAGTATCTCAAAAAATCAGGAAACAGAGGGAAAGAAAGGAGAAGAAATAGTCCAGTTCTTTCTGTTCACAGGTGAAAGGAATTTTGGACACTTGAAATTGCTCTGTAGGAGGCTTTTAAAGTGAGGGCAATCAAGGTTTTTAAATGAGTCAGGAAGTTGTCTCAGTGTCAACCTGGAACCCAAAACCCTACTACTTGGCTGCCTGCCAAGTGAAGAGCAAAACAAAATCTCTCTTTACACGTTATTTCCAGCAGCTGACAGTGTCTTCACTAAAGAAAAAAACACCACTTTTTTCTCTTGTGGTCCAAATAACACCAAAAATGGAGTATCTTTCACTTCCTGAAAGGCATCATCATTTTTCACTATGTGACATCAGTGAAACAGTTGCAGGAATCACTTATTCAAAGACTTGAAGACTTCTGCTCAGTCTTGTTATTTTTAGCTTCAATAGATTTCACACTCCTGAGTACCTCAGACTGCAAAGAATTTGATTCTATCTTTAGAGGCAGGAATAGCTAAATGAGAAGTCCATCTCTGAGGGATGTGATGAAGTTGAGTGGCTGAGACATTGCCCACATCTGGACCACACGTGTCCTCGGTCACCACAAATCCTCAACCTTTGAGAAGACAGGGAAATGAGATCTCAAAAGACACACAAATACCTACAGCTACAAAGCAGATTCCTCTGTCTCAGCTTTCTGCTGGTTTCAAGTGCAATTTGGGAAATCCTGTGTTTTCCTAGACACAAGATGACTTAGCTTGTCTTACCATGGAAAACCTGAGGTGCTGAGGATAAAGGTGGGAAGCCAGTGTTGCAAATATTCGCTAAGAAATTCTGATATTCATTCTGAACATGGAAGAGCTAGGACTAACTGCAAGCTGCTTTTTTTTAAAGGTACCTCCCGCAAACCCACCTTATCAAGATACAGAAGGAGAAATCCCAAAGGTTGACAGTTCCAAACGCATCTGGAAAAGTCAAAACGTATAATGGGGATGACCAGACACAATGCAGAACATCTTCTTTTGGCAAATCTGCAGAGGCTACAAAGGTACAAAATAAAACTTAAGACTTCCTTTCTCCACTAAGGAAAGAACACAGGAATGAAAAGCTTTCCTTTTGCTGCTCATTCACTCACTGCCAACTCCCTAAGTGCCTTTTCATCCAAAAATTACTCATGAGCAGAGTCTGTAATAAGAGGGAAGCTTTGTACTGAACAAACTGGAGAAGTGAGACATTTTCCCCATCCTCTGCTCCAGCCCTTTCTGATTATTTGACTGGAAAGACATTAGTGACTCCAAAAGATATCTGAAGATAAGCAGCAATATTTGACCCTAATTTGCAACCAACCTTTCAGGTAAAACACCAGAACAACTGGAATTCTGATTTTTTTTTTTTAAATCCCATACTACAAAAGTGGAAAAGAAGGTTTTCTATTCATGCTGCATTCCTTTCAAATGACAGCCTGTTTACAGATGCCCTTGCCAAGAAAGTAATATCCCAAAGGAGAATTTGACAATTTCCTTCAGCTTTAAAATAACTCTGATGCTCTTGCAGAGAAGATCTGCTCTTCTGCAGGGAAATTTAACCACCCTTCTCTTTTACCACATTCATAACTTTTCTTTTTTACATCTGACACAGAAAATCAAACAGCTTTGTATTAGGTTCAACAGCAGAATCACTTGTTCATGTTACTAGTGGTTAAAAACTACCCATGTTTCAGATTTTCAGTGTGAGGGAAGGAGAAGAACAGGATAAATCTGAAGCTTGTCATTCCCAGTGTGACAACATACCATGAACTGGCAGTGCAGTGTAGGCAACACCCCAGCCAACCTCACATTCCCAGTATGTTCCTCTCCTGGAGTATTTACTATTTATTTCTTATTCCCAAGGTATTTTCACATCTTCACAGAAGCAGAAGTGCCCTAGATTCTGGTTCTTTATGTTTAAAATACCAACATATTCCCACAAATTTCTCTTCAAATATTTAAGGTGCTTTTTATATGAAATCTACAGTACTGTGGTCATGACTGTTTTAAAAAGTGTAAAACCATTTGTAGTAGAAGTACTTAGACAAAACCAAGACACTGCTGCTGCGACAGACTTCCCATGAATGAGCAAAAGGCAGTGGAGAGTGTGTGTCTGTGGCCCCCAAGATAATCAGAGAACATCACCTCCCAAGAGAAACGTGAAAGGTGTATTATGGTGAGTAAAATCCTAGAATTTACACACCTAGCCTGTTATTTCACAAGAGCAGTTAAATTCTAGACATTCTAGGTTCTAACATCAAGTTCAGAGTTATTACAGAAATGAGTACATTTCCTGGCTGGAACACAATCCCGCAGGTGAATTGTCTTGAAGATTTATGTGAGTCCCTTTAACATTGTTCAACATACCTCAGTTATACAAATAAGGACTTTGAAGGAAAAAAAAAAAAATAGCACTGCCTCACAAACTCAGCAGAGAAATAACAAAAAGGCTGGGAGTCGGTGATGGCAAGAAAATGGTTAAATAAATAATCCAGAGAATGAGAAGATGGCAAAAATTGTATGAATTGGATATGAATTTGCTGGTTCTTATTTATGTATCACAATGGAGATAGTGAACCATTGTAAGTACTTATTATTTCAGTATTTACATTTTTCTAAAGCTTACCTTGACTCTACATTTTAATACAGAAAAAAACAAAACCAAGAAATATTTAGAAATTTTTTAAAGTTACCATTTAAAACCATTTATTAACCCCCTGATTAGAATATTTCTAATAAATGTCTCAGATTATCACCACTCCCCCACTGTGTATAATCCATAGCAACAACAGAGAAGAACTGCAACCATATAAAACACTTGAAGTATTCAGAATAAGGTTCCTACTTACGTTTCTGTGTCTGAAACTAATGACTCATTATTACACACATCATTGAAGGTATGAAGTTGATTCTACAGTTAGAAAAAGGAAGAAAAAAATTACAATTTTATCCAAATATTTGGTGAGGTAGTTTTCTTGTATTTCAAAATGGTATTAGTGACATTAAACAAATTTTGTAGTACTTTATATGTTTTTAAGTTGTTTAGACAAAATTACAGAATGAAACCCATGTATTTTTACATGAAATGAAGCTTTCAAATGTGTGAACTGATAAACTTAAGACATTACAAAGGAAAAAAAAAAAGCTTGTTGAAAGTTTTCCACTTCTTCTCTCAGCATCACTTTCCAGACATGGAGATGGCTCTGGATCCAATTCTTTATGTGTACATCATTATCTTTTAAAATATTTAAAATTACATAACAGAACTTATTTGGCATCTTGATTTCAAAAATTACCTTAAAGGTACAGTAATGTGAATTTTTGAAATTAAACTTGTTTCATAACTTTATCAAAATATTTACTCTTTCTTGAAACAAGTCTAGTACATGCACTCTATAATTCAGGTGAATTCACTAATCTTCTCAAGTCTTTACAAACAAATTTACTTGTGCTTTATCTCAACAATTTTCATGGGAAAATGGTTTTGAAGAAACAAAATTTAAAATACGCATTGAAATTTGTGAAACAAGAGCCTGACTACACAATTATTAATAGATTGGTTACTAATAGAGAATTTCAAATGAAACATTTTTAGGAGTGGAAGTAAGAGTTGGGTCAGATAAAGCAGTAGAAGTTCAATGACTTTTCTGAAGATTCATCTCCAAATGAAAATGTTTTGAAAGGGCTCAAAGAGTGACAGTCTTGAACTGCTCCTATCACTGATTTTAAATCCAGGGTTGCACACTGATCAACATTTCCCTCACCAAATCCTTCTCCAAAGGAATTCTGACAAAGATGCTCTTTCCCAGAGTGGGATTTGTAAACAATTTTCACAATGCCTTCAACTGAAATCTTTGAATTCTCACACAGCACTGCAAAACAAAGTGCATGTGGGACAGTGTTGCAACACCTTCCTCTCCCTCACCTCCTAACAGGTTTTTCACTTCATGTTTTGTTTCCTTGAAATGCCAGAGGGAAAAAAATCCCTTTTACAGGTTTTTACCATCTATGAAACGTAAGAAACTAAAGCCACCTGTGCCCAGACACTCAACTTGCAACACAAGTGTGTGAGGCTTGAAGGACACAGAGGCAGAGAGGCTTCAGCAAAGCAAGCTGAGCACAAAGAGCATCGCCCTGGTCTCATCTCCAGAGCCACGCCCCAAAGGACAGGAGAGGACAGGAAAACAAAAGTCCTATTTGGGAGGGAATAGTGGAGACACAAGAAGGTATTTTGGAGTTGAATCACCTCAACAGGTGACTGAGAGATGAAATGGGAGAGAAACAAGGTAAAAACAAAAATAAAACTTTCTATGATTTGAGTGAGAAAGAAGACTAAATTATGTTCCAGAGCAGTTTTAAAAACTATTCACAGAAAAAAAAGAGACAGACTCAGTAACTTACTAGCATACAATAGCATAGGTTATTCCATTTTTACAAGCTGAAAACTATTGGATTTAGCCTAAAAATACCGTAACATTTTTTCTCTGTTAATACATGTCTGTTATTTAAAAACTCTCATTTTTACAGCAATATTTATCAATCACAACAGGCAAAATTATGTAACTAACACAACTTCACACTCCCTGAAATGCACTACGTGCCTGAGAAAATAAAACAGCCGATGCATTCTTATTTTCAGACTTTGTTTTGGCAAGGATACACAAAAAGACATACACTGGTATTGGAACAATGAGAACTGTATAAAAACAAAGGAAAGTATAGGAACTGAAATCTAATGTAGCTGGAATTATGCAAAAGTGGAAATATATTTTAAGATCAATTATACTGCGTGGATGTAGCTCACAGTCTTTTTTTACAACCAAATAAATGTTTACTTTGGTTAAAAGTCAGCAATAATCTGACTGAAAGTACTTACAGGTCTCTTTAAATTGCCATTTATTAAATTGTAAGTACTTCTATCTATAACTACAGTGAGAAGCAAAATCAAGTTGAAGTAAACTCATACTCAGTGACAGTCCCTCAGTGATACCAAGCCATCAGTTAGAACAGAGAAGGCCAAATGTGTTTAGAAAACACAAAACCGAAACACAAAACAAAAAAGGCTCAGCTGAATAAAAAACTTTCCTTTTGCCCTGCTGTAGGAGTTTCTCTGTGGTTGAAACACAAGTAGGGAGCAATGACAGAAGGTCCAATGTATCCTGCCTGCTGCAATGGGAAGCATTTCCACGGGAAAGGGAAAGATGGGGATTTTTTTGGTTTTAATTGTTTTCTATTTGATGCTGTATACATTTACCTCTTCAATTCAGTCTTCTGCTAATTAATGCAGAAATGCTCTCTCTCGAGAAACAGACTGTACTAACAAACAGAAAATTAGGTTCATGCAATACAAAGCAGCAGCTAATTGCAGCAGCGTCAAGATGCTGCAAAGGTAAAAATGCAAACAGATTGAAAGCCTTTCTAAACAACAAATATTGCCGTGTCAAGGGACTTCATTTCAACACAGCTGTCACAAAACATAGTTCTAAGTGTGTTGTTTAGCATGCGAATTGTTCAGGTAACGTGATCCAGTTCCATACGGTGCAGAACACAGCCACCACTTGGATTCAGCTCTCAGCAAACCCTACACTCACCATCAGGGCTGTAATTTCCTAAGGCTGCATGTAAGAGGATCCTGCTGCTCTCACACATTAAAAAAAAGCCCCCCCGAACAAGCCTGTAAATCATAAAACACAACAAGAAACATTTTTTGCTGAATATAATTGATATTTTTAAAAAGTTCTTACTGTTATTTGGCTCAACCCAGCCAATCTCATTGTCAGAGTTGGAGACATGAAGTATTTGAATGCAAGATCAAGACTCTCTTTATCAAAACACAAGGCTGTATCCAATGGTTCTTTCACTGTGCTCCACATTAAATCTGCCATGTTCCGGGCCGCACTCTGTCGCAACTCCTGGTCTGACAGTTTACATAAATACCTGGAAGAAATTACAAATGGAAGAAAAACAAAAAAGGCATGATTCAAGCTAGAACATTCCTAGAGCACCATCTTGATTATAGCAAATTCATATTTCCAATAGCTCTAAGAGTACTCAGCCTTAAAATACCACTATCAAAAGTTGGCAACTATTAAAGAAGAACACCAAAGAAAATCAGAAATATGTACAGTATTTTAAAAAGTAAATAAATTGCTGAAGAATTTTAAACAGGTTAAGTTCCTTTCTCTTGCAGTCATCATAGATGAGGGGTCATCTAATCCCGCACAATGAGTTGCAATACAAATATTCTCTGCAAATGGAAGGCCTAAAAAATAATTACTTATCAAAACTAATTGACAGGACACGGTGGAACTCCAGTCTTACCTAAGCAACTACAAGGCCAACACTTAGAAAATCTGTACTAGAATGCCAGTAAAGTTCACATACGAAACAGCAGCACAACTGAGAATTTCTTCAAACTGAATGTATAACAGAGAAATGTTTAGAAACAAGCTTTCCTGAGCTTATTTTGATGCCATTAAAGATGGCACGGTGAAAGGTACATGCACGCAAAGTTAGCATAATTAATTTTTTTTGTTGTACTGCAGCATTTTGAAGTTTCAGCTACATCCAAACTAGATTTAACTACACAGAAATGCGTTAAAAATCCATTTGTTTGACAGCCTAAGCCTGGATCTGTCTTTGGAGACCAGCCAAATAGATGCATGAATCTGTTAAAAAACACACGAGATATTAAACTACACTTAACCGGATTTATGCACCATTCCTTTGCATTTACATCATATAAACATCAGTACATTTTTTTTAAAAAGCGAAAGTACAGGCCCTGATGCTTATTTAGATGATGGTTCTTTTGCACAGCTCTTGTGTAGAGGCCTTAAAATAAACACACTTAAATGATACTTAACACTGTCAAACAGAGAAAAGAGACTTCAGTGCAAATAATCCCAGAGACTGGAGATGTACGACAGGAATCACAGATCAGTAACGGGAGACAAAAGAAGGACCATCCCAGGCCGAGGCAATCAGATCATTCACTGCTCTTAGTTGTGAAATTTATCTTCCCATGTGGAGCACTGGAAATCAAATCCTGGCAAGAAAATGCTTCTTCTGTGCTATGATTTCTGAACAGAAGCAATGTAGGGATGGAAAAGGAACATTCATTTAAAAAGTTCAGCAGCAAAGTAGACCCAGTGACCTGTCTTTAACCTACAGACAGGTGAGAGCAGTTACACTCTGTGGAAAAAATGTCCTGGTCTATGTTCCCAAACATAATCATTTGTGATTAGCAAATGAGGTGATTTGTCATCAGCAAATAGTGATGGCACTGCTTGTGTTCCAGCCATCATCCATGTATGTCCTGCCCTAGTGCCAAAGGAACATCCTGCATCTCTGTCCAGCGGTGCCAAAGGCAAGTTCAATATTGAGGATTTATTTTATGGGAGAGGCACTGAATGACAGACTAAAGGCCATCATTAAGCTCCCACAGCCAGTCACAAAAAAGCAGGTAGAGAGATCTGCAATATATTCAAACATATCATGACTTTTCTCATTTTACAAAGGACAGGTGAGTGTTTGTATGCACTGGACAGGGGGAATGGACACACCTAGATGTACAAAGCAAGGGTGCTTTGGTGGCTTCATGAGATTTCTGCAAAAGGACTCGAACCCGAAATTTTCCTCACACCACTAAGTTCGGTGAAGTAACTACATTAATCTAGTTTATAAAACAAAACATTCCTTATTTTAATGCAACATTATCAGTCCAACCTACTTTCATTTGTACAACTCACACTACGTCTACATTTTTAACCTGAATCAGACTTGTATATTTTCTGTATTACAATATCCAGAGTGTGTTTTTGAAAAAAAAACACTTTATAATAAGTTAAACTATGGTGTAGGTGCATTTTCACGGCTTCAGAAGTACTTCAGCAACATCACTTGTTTTGCCAAGGCCCTAAAGAAAGCTGCAGAGAACAGAGCACTTGTTACCACTCAGCCCAGGTTTGTAACACAACTGGGCTGCTCTAACCAGTAAAACACTAGGAGATGGTAAACTTCTCTTTAGAAGTGTAACTGCAGCCAACACTGGAAAATTTATTGGCACTACTACGCTGGTCATAAATCAAACATGATCATATCTTTACTACTAAGATTAAAACCATAAGAACTCGCAGAGTAGGCCATGCCTTTTTTATTGTGGAAAGATGCAATGGTCTAAACCTGTCTGCATCAGTAACATTTTATGTTTCTAGGGATCTAACAATATTATTAACGAAAGAGAAATCTTTACCTAGCACTGGTAATCTTTCCCTACACTGACTACCTGCAAATTTGCTGCATTGCCTCATGTAAGAACGATGATATTGGAGCAAGGCAAAAGGTCTATTTAACCCAAAATAGCCATTCTAAAAGCGGATTAAAGATTTATCCCATGTATAAAAAAAAGGATGAACCTATCTACTACTGTGAATTCATTTATCTCTATTTATACTTTTGGCTTTCTCATTAACCTGTGCCAGTTTGACAATTATGCTTGAGTGAAAAGCAAACTCCTTTCACTTCTTAAATCTGCAACCTGACAATTGGATGGCACATACTCCATTCCTTGTTTTTAGAAACCTGTGAATTACCATTTCCTACTTATTATCTTCATATCATTCATACATGGTATGAATTGTCCTGTCAAAAAAAAATCCTCCTAGACTCTGTCTCTCCTCCTCTCGACGTAAATTTTTTATTGCCACCTTCTTTGTCACCCTTCCTACCACCGAGGTAGTTCTGTTATTATCTGCAGGATGGAAGGATCAGAGCTGTATAGACAGTATAGAAATGTGAATGTGTGACTGACTCATATAATGGCTTAATAATAGCTTCCATTCTGTCCTTCATTATTTTTTTAATTCCTACATTTTTATCTTTTTCAGTCTGATGAGCATTAAGTCTTAAAGGAAGAGATGAATGATACACCAGGACCTGTGTAATCTACTTAATCTGGAGTTTTTGCCTAAATGAGACTTTCAGAAAGAAACATACCTTTTTTAATATATGTACAGAAAGCATACTCCACATATGAATAGTACCTGTCCTGCCTGCCTGGCATACTTCAAATAATCAATCAATAGATATTATCTACATTTAAACAACACATAAACACACATATCAGTTCTTCTGAATGTCAGTTTTAGCCTACTGAAACTATATCAGTTTACCGTATTTGGAGATAGAGCTCAGTTTTCAACATGCAGTTCCATGCTAACATAATGCTTACAATCATATCTTATGCTTCAGGACTTCAGCTACTCAGTTGTGAAACCATCTTTTTTCCCTTAATCTGACTCCATTGGACCACAGCCGGAAAAGGGCATCCAGCAGAATGCATCAGTGCTCCTGAAGTGTCAGGTGACTGTCTTCTGACTTATCTATTCTTTGTACTTTAAATTTTCAGATTTTTTGGAGGAGGTAAATATTTTTTGAGATGAAAACCTTCAAGGCTCATTACAAGAGGTTGTCATGACATGTAGTAGCAAGGAGTGGTCTTGGGTACTCCCACAGCCCCCAAATTCTTAAGATGAGTATTTTTAACAGATGAGCAGTTTGAATTCTTTCAGCTACATTTTCTATGGGAAGCATCATGGATCAGCAATTGTCTGAAGCTTCCACATCCTCTGCATGTACCACTGCAGTGTGTGCCCTGTGCCACAGCCACACAGGAGCCACTGCCACTTGGAATTTCCTCTCGATGTGCTCCAGCACAGAATGTTCTGTTTCTGCCTAAGTGGGGCAGAGATAGGAAACCTTCACAAAAAATGTCTCCAGCTCCATCTTCCAGCAGGAGACAGGGAGAAGGAGAGGGGAGCAGAAAGGTGTAGAACCAAGTATGTTACTGCTCAGTGCTACTGCTGCACTTTCTAAAGGACAGAACTCTCCATGGCACTTTCAATCAATAGGCTCACCACTGAAAAAAAACTGTCCTCAAAACAACACTGGTGAGAGGTCCTGCACTCTTTGAGATATTCAGGACCTGGAACCATGCAGACCATCTCATCTCTTCCTCCATCTCAAGGCAGAAGACAGACGGAAGCAAGGTCTTTAGTCATGAAGAGACATCATCAACAACTCACCCTCATAACTGCAGAAGTAAGTCAGGACTTATTTTCTTGAGCCACTTTTGTAAGTCTCTTTTAATGAGAATTTTGCAATTTGAAATGCAGAATTCTAAGGGATAAGGATCAGCAAAAGCTTCCTTCTGAGGAAGTCAAAATCACTTCTTTATTGAAAGATGTAAATTTAAATTCATGTGATTTTTAAATTTTATTTATTTATTTCCTAAACTGCTTAAAAACACAGGCCCTTCAGAGGCAAGATGTGAATGCCTCTGCTCCATTGGCCAGGCAGAAAAAAACATTTTTTTCATCTTTTTCTAGTAGCAGCAATAATGACAGGATTGCGTCCATGATCTCTGCAAATTCCAGCAGCAGTTCCCTCTGTACAAAACCACACTTTGCTGCTCCCTTCACCCGCTCCTTGAGGAAATGCCCAAAATACAAAGGATAACCTCAGCTGATCAGAGAGGCTGCTCAGACGCCAGTCAGGTGATTCTTGCTGCTCATGTTGGTCAGCCCTGCAAAATGCAGTTCCTGCAAGGAATCCACAGGAGCAGCAACTGGAGCTAAACCAGAATCCCAGGAGCTCATTCTAGACTGAAACCCTCTCCAAACCCTCTTACAGTCTGCAGAGCAGCAGAAGCTCTGTAGGATTTGTTTCAAAGGTGCTGTGCTGCTGTGCCCAGGATAGCGTCCCTTTTTTTTTTCTTTTTCCTGAAGTAAAAGCAGATGGAGACCCAGAGACCCAAGCTGCTAAGACAAAATCTGTAAGTTTGACAACCACGTGGGGTGAGCTGCATCCATCAAGAAAGTAATCTTTCCCTGAAGGCATCTGTGTTCACTTCTGTCCCACATAAAGGTACAGCACTAGAGGTTATTTTTGCTATATGGCCTCCAAGCTTCATGTCCCACTCCGTAAGCGAATCTTCCCTAAAAAAGCTCTGCATTTCATAACATTGAGAAACCCCAGATCCCATCAGGAAAAACAAAAACACGGAGAACATCCCCTTCCTGCTTCAAACTGGGTTTTCCATAGATGTATCCTGTGTCAGTGTTACCTTTCTAATTGATGTGAACCTACTGTAAATGCTATGAACAGGCATCAAGGGCATCATTTATGGCAAAAGCTGCTGACAAATCACATTTCAAACCAGATGCAAATGTTCCAACGGGTAAAAAGGAAGACATGAGGAGAACACCAGAAAAGAAATTTCTATACATTCCAGTGACGCCAAGTACACCTACAGTTATAAAACAGAAAATGGTTTAAGAATTATAGGATGACAAGCAAGAATTAGCAGAAAAAACTACAGGATGTGTTCCTCTGTCTCACTCAAGCCGTTCCTTATTACCAGCCTAACTCTAATTGTTGATCCTTTGATGCTCTTTTAAATTTCCATACATTGTAAGAAGACAGGGAAGGTTCATGACCAAATTCCCAGGTACACCAACATCCATTAATGGAATGTGTACAGAGACAAGAACTTGAAGATCCTCTGCCTGCCCTCTCTTGACTGCTTCATGATTAATAATTACCTTTATAAGATTTCAAAGATAGCACATCAGCATTAAAGGAGTGCACGTGGCTGGACTGTAACTCAGGAGTGATGTGTTTTAATAAAAGATCAAAATACTCTTCTCTCTGCTGATAATCGTTTTAGTAGAGACCATATTACAGCAAAACAGATAGACAGCCAAGACAGTACTTAAATTTTTACAGGCAAAATAAAACCAGACCATTTTAAAATATGAAACAATTCCCAGTCTCATTGTCCTGGGAACCTGTTTGTTGCCAATGTAATTATTTTTGCTGAATGTTATTTCATACTGATACAGTTAAGGCAAAATAGTATGTAAAGGCACATTTTTTCCTGTAACAAGTATAAGTACATTTCTAATATTACAGTTAGAGGAAATCCAGAGCCTTGGAGGAGCTGTGGGTCTACGCAAAAGCAGTGCACTGCACAAGGAAAAGTTAATGTTGGGCCACTGGAAGGGGAATTAGCTGTGACCACACCCCTCCACCTCCAGGAAGATACACACACACAGATAATTTCATCAGCAGCTCACTGAAATGTTCCTATTGTCCTGGGAAACCCAATAAAACCAAATTGCTTGTATAATTAAATATCCTTACAAGTACTTCAATTTGAAAGTGTTTTTCATGATAGACAGCTTGATATAAAGAAAATCTTTGGGACTGGATATATTTAGCTACATAAAAGTGCGAGTAGACTTTTGATCACACTTCAGTTCCTGCCAGCTGGAAATACAGAACATCAGAATGTGAAGCTGTGTTCAAACTCAGGATCTGAAATCTCAGTGACTGCAGACTGCTTTTCTACTTACATCATCTCACTGCAAACTTGATGCAAAGTTTTCTGAAGATATCACAGTAAGGGACACTGTAGTACTATTGAACCTGACCCAACATGTCAGAGTGGGGCTGGATGTCACACTCAGAATGTTCTTAACAAGACTGATCTGATTGATACTGAAATCAGATGTAAGGAGCTGCCCAAACTAACTCTAAACATTATCTTCACCCTCCTTGTTGAAATGATACTGTCACAACAACAACCTGCACAATTAAAAGTGTATCAGCTGCAATTAGAAATAGGTGCTGTCAAGAAGTCCCACAAGAAAAATTCTTAAAATAAAAATTTACCTGATAACGTAAGTCCTAAAGGGTATAATGTGCTGCATGACAGCAGGGATGTGTAGCCATATTCTGATCTATAATGCAAAAACATGAACAGATAAAAATTTCATTAATGACATTTAAAGAGAATGGCAAAAAAATGAAGTGTTTTTGGTACATTTGCATGTGCAACCCCATTTTTAAAAAAAGGCACGCTTGGTGGTTTTCATTCAACTTCTTAATTTTCTAATTTTCAAAACTGTTATCTGAGGAATGCTTCTCTGACTTATAAAGAGGATTTGCATCTTTCCTGCTAGTCAACTGGAAAATATAAACTTTGTATAAATAGTATCATACTGCCCAGGTGTCTCATTTTTGTATTTTCTGTAGTTTCTTCACTAGGAAAAACTGCTACTCAGCCCTGTGGGGCTTTTTTTTCCTTTTTCTTTAGAAGCTTACATGAAAATTATTCCATTCTTTCAGTTCCTTGCAAACCACTCCTAAATGAAGTAACATCGTTTGACTTGTGTTGTTTTGCTTCTCAGGCTTACATATCCTATGAAATAAGATTATCTTTTACAAGCAGTGATTAAGCACAGCTTTTTACTACCGTATTTACATTTCTCATATTTACTATTCTGCCTTTACCACCTTTGCAAAGCTGAATGCAGGAAGCAAATACACGCAGAGGAAAAAAAAGCCCTGAAACAGCTACTTAGCACCAATGCGAGGAAAAGCACCAACCAAAGGACTTCCAGAGGCAAAATGAGAACTCCCATCTGCATTTCAAAAAGGAGCCGTGAGCCTGTTAAACCTGTTACTCCGTGCCAGGTAAGGGATGGAGCACAGATGAAACAGCAGCAGCTGTTGCTCCTGCCCACGTAAATTTAATCATGTGCACACAGAGCCCTTGTGAAAGGCCAACCCCATCACTCACTCAAGGCCCTGTGCATCCCCACCTCTGCTCTTGAAAGAATTTCAGCTTTGCGACTGATGCAAGAAGCTCTGCCCGAGGACTGAATTCCATATGCAGAAAATGTACATTCTCCTTCTTGACAGGAGAGAAAAGTATTAGGCTGCAGTCGAACTTACACCAGTTTTTTTTTCAACATTTCCAGCATTTGCCAAATAACTCAGTTCTGACAAAAATATATGAACTTACTTTTTACAAGGCAACAAGCACTGCACAGTAACAATATAACCTACTTTGCAAGACAAACCAGCCAAATCTTCACACTGCAAAAAGACCACACTTGGAATAAGCTTCTGATCCAACTGGCAGCCTCAAAGAAGGAAAGAATGCTAACATCCCAAAGATACAAACTGTAACTAGAGGATGCTTGCTCTAGAAACAGGAATTAAATAACATTTTGACAAGGAACTGCAAGGATGACAAAGATACTATTGTAATTATACAATATGATTTTTAACATCATGTACTCTGTTTCACATACGGTAGGAAACACCGAAGAAAATGTATTTCTTTGTGAAATAAAAGTATGAAATGGTTTTATTATTTTGTTTTTATCATTTTGTTTTTATAAATTTCACTGCAATTTTCACTCTGTATTATTAATCTGTAAACTTGCATCACATACAACCTTCAGCCTCAGGATCTAATTAATGGATCATTTCACATGTTACAAATGAAAATGTGATTTTGAACACAGACTCAAATATGTATACTTAATTGTTTAAATGACATAAAATAACATATATAAAATGACATCAACTAACATCTGGAAAATGACAAAAAACAACATGAAATTACATCACTTTTTGCTTCCCCCTGTTTTTAAGACAAAGTATTCACTCCATCTGTTCTGTTCTCAAGTTTCAGAGAGGCTTTTTTCTATTATTTGCTCTTTATCAGAGGTAATTAATTTCTAAAGGGCAGAGTATCTCTCAACAGCTTTTCCTTCTGACCAAACTTCTGAAGTTTCATACAGTAAAACGTACGTGAGGTTTAAACCCTCCACAGAACAAGTTTTAGGTGATTGCTTTCTCTGCACGTTTTTTAAGGAGATCAGCAGAGCAGGGAGTGAGACTGAGCAAGCACCACAGAAAATGAAATGTGGGATGAAAGGGGGAACTGAGTACGGAGCTCAACACCTGGAGAGTGCAGGAAATGAAATATTCACCTTCCTCTAGCACAGCGCTCCCCACACCACTGTGCAGCCTTATCTGCTGGAACTGGAATGGTAGTGGCTTTTAGAAAATTACTTCTTTGACTCCAGTTTCCTATTTCCAACTTCACCTATTCTACTTCCTGGCACTTACCCCTAAGCCTGACTTTTTAAGGAGAAATTGATGGGTTCATTTACACAACAATCTCTCCAAAAATATTTTGGAACACTTAAGGTGGTGGCTAAAGAACACCTTCATCTTACAGACTCAAAACCAAATTCCAGCATGGGCATTTCAAGGAGTCTTTACAATAATGGCTGCTTAACTGCCATTCTCAAGAGTTACTACAACTGTGAAAATCTATTTAAGGGCTACTACACACTTTGGTCTGGGCTTTATGCATTGGGAACAAGTTAACAATTGACACTGCAGAGCTGTTCACTGAACTATTATTGAAATAAGTATCTCTAAATCCCATAAATTCAAATGTACTGGGATAAAACCAAGTCAGATTGGCAGAGTTCTTGCTGAGACCACCAGTATCTTGTTCACCAAAAAAAACAGTTTTGTGAATGCTTCTTTTTGTTTTGGTAGGGTTTGGTGCATTGTTTCACAATCAGAAACATTTATAAAATTATTTATATTTACCTAAGTTATATGAATTATACAGTGAAATTATATAAAAACAAATAGGACAAGAAAAACATTACATCAAAATCATAAGCTCATGCATCATTACGGAGGTGGAGAAATATATGTATTTTTTTACTATTGGCAAGGTAAAATATATTTTGTCCAAAAAATTATCTGCCCCATTTGGCTGTAATAAATATATTGCATTTGAAAGTCAGCAGCAGCACTGACAAGTACACTGAGTGACACCAAAATGCAGCAAGTAGATGAATAAAGCACATTACACATAAAACATTCTCTTACACTTTCTGTAGTGAACTGACACATAAAAAGAAAATCTAAATATAATTTTTTTAAATACTTTTCCTCCAACTCACACAGATTTGCCAGCAAAGCCAGACAGAGTTCAACAGAAAGATGCTGGTTGAATGTGGTTGAATGGGAAAAGTGCAGTGCTGGAAAAGGTTGAAGAAACAGTAATTTTGGTTATGGTTTGGGTTGAATTTCATTTTAGCTGCCAGGTTTAACCATAGAACTCACCTAAAACAGCTGCAAGAGACAGCTAAACTGCTACCTACTTCAACAAAAGAGAAATGTAATGTTGCTACATAACTGTCTGAAAGGAGAAACTTTGCTGAGGTATGTTTTGGATTAGAGCACATCACTAAGAATAAAGAAAATAAACAATTTACGTGGAGAAAAATAAAGACTTCCAAAGAGGACAAAGAAGAAAGGCAGTTGCACTGGTATGGGATATCCAGGAAATGGGATTTGCAGTCAGGATGCTCGTTTAAAAGCATGCTGCTGTGAGAGGGAGCTGCCACTCACTGGTCAAGCAGTTTTGCCTCTTCTCACAAGAAATAAAACAAAAATCAGACATGCAAAAATGTTTTGTTCCATGACCAAAATTTCCTTCTGAACCAGAATAAGCTACAAGAGCACACATTTTCAGTAGATGGTTTGATGAGGACTGCTCTGACAGCAGCTGGAGATGAAGAACTCATCAGATCACACAAAAAGGGCCAGGAGAGAACATATCTCACAAATTGAGAACATATCTCACAGCTCAACATAGAGAGGTGCTGCACCAGCCCTCCTGGGCAGGTTTAAAAGAATGGAGCAGATTATGGCCTTGCCCATTTGTTCTCTGACCTCCAAGTGAGGAATCATCATCACACCAAAGGATCAGGAGAGTGGGACCCAGATCCCCAACACCAGCTTCATTTCAGTCACTGGTTCCCTCTGTGCACCCAGGGTCCAATATTTACTCAGAACATCCTCCTGGCTGGCGAGTAACAGCAACAAGGAAGGAGGGAAGATGTGTGGAAGGAAGGATCTGATTTTATTTCAAATCGCAATCAGTGGCAAAATGATGTCCAACTCTCCTGGTACAAGGTACTACAAACCACTGGTTTCCTTTCGGCCCATCCCCAAGAGAGGTCACAACTTCTATCCTCACATTACACTAAGTCTTCCTGGGTCCTTTTTCAGGGACTGGGTTTTATTTTTATCACCAATCTCCTTCAAATCAATTCATAATTCTGCCAGTCAAAAATCCCTGTGATTTCAAAATGCAGAAATGATGGAGGATACGCATTTTAAAACTAAGTGGAAAAAGAGATGATTACCTCTATGCTGCAAATGTGTATAATGGTATAAAATCACGGGAAACTGAAGAGGGAAGAAAAGCACAGGCTTTTCCTCTGCGCCTCACAGGGAACAGCTATGAAGTTAAAATACCCTGAAGAAACTAAAACCACTTCCATGCCACAATTTCAGGGACAGAAATGGCCTCTGACAACATCCTTGTAAGTATCTTTTGGGACTGTTACAATCTTCCTATCTAGGTACAAACCTGGAAAACAACTTGTATGCTTCCAGCAGATGCAGAGGGTTTGGACAATGAAATGCTCAGTGGAGGAGCAAACCTCACGTTCCCACCGAAGATAATTTATAGCATTTTTATCCCTCCCGGGTCCCACAGAGTTCTTCCAGACTTCAGTCATTTTGCTTTTTGGGTTCAAGTGGAAGAGTTTAAAGGGAATACTTACATTAGACACCACTGTGATAAATGCATGGGCTATAAGAAACGGCAGTGTCTCAGGGGTTCCGTACTCAAAACAATCCTTCATGAGGGAAAGGCCATTTTTTCCACAAAACAGACAAACATAACGAAGCAAGTGCAATGGTACCTCTACATCCTAGGAAGAGTCAAAAAACAGGAGAAGAATCAAAACTAGATCATTCAGACATACAGGAAATTCTAGAGCTGCATTAGTGTCACACAAATCCATACAGAGGAACGAACACGGTTATTTTAAGTTTCTAGGAAATGTGCACCGATTTAAAAGTGGACAACTTACATTCATATCACAGAACGCCCCTAATATATTGCTTTCTTGAGCAGAAATATCCTGTTTAAAGAAAAAAATTAAAATTAACTCAAGCAATAAGAACACATTTATAGAACAGAAAAAACCAACTGCCATTTACTAGCTATCACAGACAACAACAGAAAAAACCAAATTCCTAATTCAGAGGAAGACAGAAGCTCAAGCTTTCCTCCACTTCAAAACACACTTTGCCATACTTTTTACCGCTGTTAACAAATATATATAAATACACAAATGTACTTCGGAGAACATCTCAGCAGTGGCTCTCAAAGGCTAGATTAAGAGATTATTCTTCAATCCCACCCCTGTTCAGATCACCAATTTTCTCAACAGGAATATGGCAAAGGGGACAGTCTGTCACACCAGCCTGAGAAATACAGAACAGAACCAATCCAGCTACTTTGGAATGCAATTTCTAATAAAGATGAGACATATATGCAAACACCTGAATTTAGATGAAATCCAGGACACCTTACACGTAATGATTTAAAGGATTAAAATGTCAAAATATTCACTGCCATCAAAATACTAAAAATCTTTAATTTCAACTTCTACATTTTTATACATAACAAAACACATCATATAAAATTAATGTCATACTCTTACAGAAGCGACCTATGTGAAGAAGGGGAAGGAATTCTGTCACCCTACCACTCTGTTAGCTAATTGCTGCAACAAGAAATCTATTTTCTAGAAGTACTAAACTCAAAAGGCTTTGGGAAAACAGCTTTTCTTTTTAATGTCCACAACATGCACTCGTTGGGGAGCACAGAGTGGGAAGTTTCTTTATTAGGGCTATAATATATTGTGGGTTTCATGCACATTGCTGGGGGCAAAAGGGCACTGAAGGTATAAAATGTGGCTGAAAAACCCAAAATTGCCATGGGTACTTGTAGGTACAGCACACATTCCTCTTCTTCTCACCCCGCCATGCTAAACATCCAGCACTGATAGTCACAAATTAAATGAAAGTTTAAGATAAAGTTAAGGTTTTAAATGAAATTTCCTGAATATATTTTAAATAGCTGTGTAGGAGTAAGCTTCTTAGAACCGTACCAGAGGATGCTGGAGGCATGCAATTTTGGATGGATTAACTGTGATACAAACATTTTGAATTATTCAATATGCTCATATTATAGCTAAGCATTTATTTTCTTTTTTTCTTCTGATGAACTCTAAGGCATGCCTGAACTCGTGATACTCTAACAGTTATTTTTAAAACAGCTTTGAAGGCAGTAGGTGGTATGTTTTTAAGCAGCAAGAAAAGGTGTTCAGTGCTCTGCTCATGAAAACTGCAGAAATGGTGTGAGAAATTTCATTAGTTTTCTTGAAAAAAAAACAGAGATTTGCTGTCAAGTGAACTGCAGTTCTTAGAATGCAGAAATCAAAAACTCATAGACGGCTGTTGCACAAGTCCTGCAAAGCTTGGAAAAGGCTGCAGTTGAGAGACTGAGTCTGGAAATGTGACTTCTCTTCTTGCAGATGGGAAACAGAACAGTCTGAGAGTTCCTTAAGCTTAAGATTATGAGGAAATAAGAGAATTCCTTGTGGCAATCTAATATGGCATTAAAACCCACCATCACTTCAGGAGAACTCAGCAGCTGTCCAGCACCTTCACCTGCAGAAAAGCTGCACAGGGACTCTGACAAAGGCAGGCAAGGGACAGTGTTGTCCCAAAGCCATACAGCAAAAAGAAAAGGGGGAATGGCTTCAAACTGCCAGAGGGCAGGGCTAGATTTGGTGTTAGGAAGAAATTCTTCCCTGTGAGGGTGCTGAGGCCCTGGCACAGGTTGCCCAGGGAAGCTGTGGCTGCTCCATCCCTGGCAGTGTCCAAGGCCAGGCTGGACAGGGCTTGGAGCACCCTGAGACAGTGGGAGGTGTCTCTGCCCACGGCAGGGGAGCAGAATGAGATGAGCTTTAAGGTCCCTTCCAAGTATTCCATGACAAAGTGCACTGGCTGAGGTCTGGCCTCGACACAGCCTTGGCAGAAAGCACAGACATCTCTGAAGAAAATATTTACTTCAAAAGGAGAAGCAGAGAGCACAAGACCCCAAACAGTCAGGGACTTCAGCTACAGACACCTCAACAACTGATTTTGTTTCCTCTTTCATTTCATCCTCTCTCAAGATCTGCTAAATGGTCGGGTAACTCCCTTCAGATTCATTGCTCATGCTGAGACAGTGCAAAGTTCAGGAGTGCACTTCACATTGTTGCTTCTTTCTCTACAGGATTTTAAGAGCCTCCTTCTACAGATTTTTTTCCCCTCCTCTGAAGCGTCCATTCCAGGTATTTGACTTGCTGCACAAAGTATGAAAAAGATAGGGCATACAGTCATAAAACACCCTGTATGCAAGAGCTCATAAAAATATCCCATAAAGAAAAAAAAATTCAAGGTCCAAACATTTCTCAAAAAACCAACCAATCGTATTTATAAAAATATTTTGAGTTAATTTTGTTTAGGATGAAAAACAGACACAAAGACCCCCCCCCCCGGGCACCAAAAATACACTAGATTTCAAGAGAGGTGGCCCTTCTGGCTACCAATTAGGCTGTGGTGGCCTTCACTCTCACTTTACAGATGTTGTAAGGGACAAAATCAATTCTCAGCCCATATCATTTAAGGAGAGATCTGTATGATCCTACAGGTAGACACCACTTTGGCTACCAACAAGTCTCACTTTGCTGTTCATTTCCATCCAACCTCATGAACTCCTGAACAAGGGAAAACCTGCTTCCACATGAATGGTTTTCTTCTCCACCAGACAATCGAGTGTAAAATGGCTTTGGCAAGCAGCTGAGAAGAGGATTAGACTTCAAGACTTGTCTGCTGCCATTAAGAACAAAGCCCTTGGAGGTGTCTGCAGAGCAAAGGACAACAAAAACATCGACTGCTAGTTATTACCTGAAGGTAACAACACCATGGGAAAGCCTTACACCAGAAATCTTTAAATGGCAGCCTAGTAGGTCATTTCTAGGCAAAGTGAAACCTTAGTGGACATGGTAACTCCATGAAACTGTGAAAATTCACCTCAAGAATCTAGAACAAGGGATTTCTGGAATCAGTCGGAGTGGAGACTGGAGTCTGTTCTGCATCAGCAAATTTCCCTTTTTCCAGGGCAAAAGAAATGCATAGTGGGAGAGAAGAGCTACACCAGCTTCTCTCAACAAATTTTTGGTAGATTTAGGCTGTTCAGGAATCTGTTTAACTTGCAAGTACAGATAATGCACTTAAACCAGAGATGTTTTATTTTAGTCTCTCTTGAGGACTGAGACCAAGCCTGATGTAAAGCAAGAAGTGTTCTTGTCACTGGGACTAATAACTTTCTCAATTCAGCTAAGAGGTGCTCTACACTGAAATCCAAAATTAAATTCCAAACTTCAGTAAGTCACTCATGGGAGCAGACAGTAGTTTTGAAAGTAGTAGCTAACGCTACTTTAGAATAACAGAGTCCTAGTGCTTCCCAAATAGAGAAAATAACAGTTTGCAGGAAAAATTATTGATGCTGGGACCTTTTAAAAGCAAAATAAAAAATCTCCCCTCTCCCCAAAAAGGTACACAGCAAATATGGCAGGTTGGCACACCTCCAAAATCCAAACCTCGAAACACAAAAAGCCTAGCAGAAAAGGAAAAAACTTTTCCCTTACCTGCCTGTACCTCAGAAAAGTGGATTTCACTGCCAGCTTCCCCTGAAGTTATGTTTTTAGGATAGCTAATGAATGTATTTGATAATTCAAGTGATATAGAACAGTGTGATGCATATATAATATATACACTGTTATGTCTGGAGTGATGGGCACCATCAGAGTGTGGCAACCTACAGCAGATCTGGGGCTAAATCACTCCAGGGCTGCACACCAAGGGAAAAAGAAAACTCATCAGGCACTTGGAGATTTTCTTTTGATTGTTTGGAAGTGAAATTCAAAGAGAGGGAAAAAAAAACCCACATGAAACAGCCATTGAAAAGAATCAAGTGTGACAGCCCACAGAAAAGCTGCTCCAGAATTGTTCATTCCACATTCCTCTGAAGCCAGCCTTAGTACATGTCCCACAGGAGCGCAGAAGATAAAGCACATCAGTCTGTATCTATACACACACACTTGAAATTAACTCTGTTAACTTATACCCGTAAGATTTGGAATAGGACAAGAACCAAAATCCAGCCCACCTAAAAAACCTGCTTTGTAGGGGGTTTTAACTACATTTACTGTCAGATATGGTACCATACATTCAAAACCAGTTGATCAAACATAATTATATATGACTTGGCATCTTCTCATTTTGGACTTAAGTTTAAAAAGCAAACTTCACCACTCAGAGCTCCAGTGAGCTCCCAAAACTCTCTAAATAAAAAATAAAAAAGAGTGGGTTAGCTCCAGTTTAATTCTCTGCTTTGACTATCTCAAGTTTGTTGGATAGAAGCTTTTCTTATATAGTGAAATGGACATCTTTCCATACAAACATTGTAAAAGAACTGTTATCAGACTACCACGAGTTGTATCAAAAGCCAACTCTTTCAAAAATGTGTTGTTTCCACCAGGAAATGCTAACACCATCATATTTATTTCAGAAACTGTGATTTACGCATAGCAGGATTTTTGAAAAATTTTTTTCTGCTTTTTCTTTTTTTTCCAAGGAAAACAGGGAAAATAGGTAGCCAGAACAAATAACAGAGAGAAAAAGCAGTAGCCTGGAACAAAGCAACTTGTGCAGAGCTCAGTTATTCCAGTCAATTAACCAGCTGTTCTAACGAGTCTGGTCTTGCACGAAGTTTAGTTCATAAAACTTTGCTTCTAGAACCAGAGATTGCAATGAAAAGAAATTAATAAACCATTAATTGGTTACCTTCTGGAGGAAAGGCTTCCCTATAGTTCCCTTTTTGCCTTCCTGTTATTTAAACACTACAATAATTCAGTGTACAGTTCCATCCAACACTTATCAATATATTACCTAGAACAATTAAGCATATTTTGAAGAAAGTGCAAGAGCATGTGCCATTTAGAAAGTTTCTCTGGAAAGTTCTACCGAAGCCAACAGGAGAGCTAAACGCACCCATCCTGTGTGAAAGCAACGAGCACCAAACAACCTACTCATTAATGAGAACAATTAACCTTTCACCAAATAATTCAAGATAGACACAAGGAGAAGATATACCTCTATTGTGGGATGAGTATTGTGCTTATAAGCTGTGTACAGAGGAAACTGAATCTGAAAGATTTTTGCCACACACAGCAGCAACTTCTCCTTCTCATCAGTGCTCCATAAGCTAAAAGCATCAGTGTTCTTTGCAGGCTCCTCCTCACTCAGGATACAAGTTCTTGCAGAATCAAACTTTTTCTCTAGACATTTTTGTCGTTCTCCATTTTCTTCTTCATGAGACTCTCTTTCTACATTCAGGGGCTCATCAGCACGGTTATTCTGCTCTTGCCATGTTGAATCTATACTAATAGTGCAATGTTTACAGAGCTGGTCCCGCAGAGCTTGGACTTGGGCAATCACTAAATTAATAAGCGCACAAACTACTTGGTTAAAGATCTCCAGATGTTTATACTCCTTGAAACAGCACAAACATTGTCTGTAAGAAAACAGAAAAAAAGTAAATAAAAATTCCTACAGTTAACATCCGAACCAGTAACTAACCAAGAGAACTCTTCATATTAAAACATTTTAAACAAGTTATTTGACAGAATCGAATCATAAAATAAAAGAAATCCAAAAGAAACAGACTCTACTCAGCAGTAAGTGGGAGTCACGGAGCCCTCCTTAAGCCTTGAGAACATCCCATTATTTCCAAATGCTTACCAAAACTATGAAGTCCCTTTTATCATTTAGCAGCTGCTACAGCAAGTAAAATATAGGAAAAAAGTCTTGTGGGAAAGGTCACTATACTACTGAAGGAGTCATGTTTTTCAGTATGTTTCTTACTCCATTTCCTCATCTGGTTTTCTCTATTGCTCTTAGGTGCAATAAATCATCCTGACACTCGTCAGGTGTGTAAGAACTTGTTATTGTTATTTTCAAATCAACAGGGCTGCAAAGTAATTTTATTTTTAATGGAGTATGTAAGTGCACTTCCTTTATCTGCATTTGGATGGCGATCCCATGCACACTGATACCCTTTAACCATATAGGAAAAAGCAGCTCAAGTATCTTCAGTGCTTTCCTCACTTGGCAGGCTCAGAGATTATTCTCCTGATTATCTACTGACACACTGTAAACTGCAAAGAACAAGAGGGAAAAGCTCTACACCATCCCTTTAACAATATAATTTAAAAAATCAATTAAGTCATCAAGTTCAAAAAGTCTAACATAACTCTAGTTGCGGGCAAGGATAACTATGTAAGCCAGATAGATTCTGGGTGCATAAACCCCCTGAGGTAGACACCCTAAAAGCTATTGTCTGGGAGCAGCTGCTTCTTCCATACAAACAAGCACCTTCCTCGTGAAAAAAAAGGTGGAGGATGTTCCTATAAAAGGATCTAACTCCTAGAGAACACAGGAAAGAAAGCCATCCTTGCAGGGCCTTTATTTACTAAAGAACAAAATTAAACTCTGCATGTTTGTAACAGACTCTGGGAGGTGGACTCTGCTCTTTCTTACTCAGACTCTACTATGCAGTATAACTGCTACATAAACTGGGAGTTGTCTTGCAGTAGAGATGTCCTCCATCTCCTGTTAGATAGAGAACAATGGACTCCAGCCCATGACCAGAGCTCTCAGATACTAAAACAATATAAAAACTGTATGTCCAATTTCTAAAAGAAATCAGCAGACAAAAAATAGGGCAAGAAATCATCAATAATTAACAATTAAAAATGCTTCTGCAAACACAGCATTTAGTTTAGAAATTTGGCTTAATAAATTATAATTTTTAAGACAAAAAGCCATGAAAACCCAGAACTATGACAGACAGAGGGTGCTGCCTCTTGATGGAACACAAACATGCCCTTGAGCTACAGCTCTTAAAGCACATACTTTCTGAATACAGGTATTCATTTTATTTTAGTGGGTTAGACAAAAACATAACATTCAGGATTCCTTAATTCCAGCACAGATACAGTGAGTGAAGAATCTAAGCCCTTTTGTTCCATCTGTGCAGGAAGAAAAATCCCTTTAATATTGTGTAAGTGGAGTGTGTGCCTTTACCCATCTGAAAACCATTCTTGCCATTTACTTGTAAATGTATTTTCATATTAACAAACGACAACAAACTGCAGGCAAAACCAACTGTATCCTCAAGCACTTATCCTTAGGAAAAACTACGTACAAAAGGTCCACCACTTATGCCTACGAATTACTGCCCCACTTGGGTGAAACAAATCATCCTCAGTAACAATGAAAACAATCTGGTGAATCCTTCTCACATACTGGAGAATTTTTTACCAAGACCGAGATACATGCAAAGTCTCGAAGTCTTCCTCTGTTGGAATGTGGTGCTCTCAGGAAGAAGAGCTCCACCAAAAATTAAAGATTTATAAAAAATGAACACCCTACTTCTTTGAACATAACAGTTTCCAGAAGAAAACTAAAATGGAAACACTACATGTAGGTGGAAATAAAAGGTGCTCTTCAGGATGAGTTGCCAAGTGATCTTCTGAAGGAAAGCAGAGATTTAAACTACAGGCAACGAAGAAAAACATAGTTCTTAAAGTGATGCCTTAATAATTTCTAGTTTTTTACTCTTCATGTATCTGTAACTTGGTGTAGTTCTGTGCTTCTTATAAAGTGCTAAAAACCTCTGTTCCCAGCACCTTTAGCCAAAACAAATCCCTCTGAATAGGGATCCAAGGACACACTCGTTGCCCTAGGGCCCAAAAATATGTGAACAACTGTGACTTGGGGGGAGCAGGCCTGGGGTGGTTAACATCATCACCTAAGGGTGTGATTGGAGAATTAGGGGTCAATCTGCTAATGGGACAGAACTTAAAAAGGTGAAGGGCTCGTGACCCAGCGTGCATTTTTGGGTATAGTCCCAGAGGGGGACTTTACTTGCCCGAATGTACCTTGAAGGCCTCAAACAAATTTGTCCGCTTTTTATACTCCTAATTTGTCCTGGCCTCTGTTTCAGGTAGCCTGCTTTTAGGCATCAAAGGAAGGCACCAAACCCAAAACAAGCAGAACTCTCAAAAGTCCACTTGGCAGAGTAGGGACAGGACATGAAATTAAAATGTCAAGTCCAACTCTGTCCTTTGGCCTCCTTGTTAGACTCTGCTGTGAATAGCTTAAGGATTGTTCTATAGACTCTTCAGTATGAAACCACTACATATGGAAGGTAACAAAGAAACCAGAAGAAAATAAAGAGTTAAATATTATCCAATCTTTATTTTTTTCTTCAGGTTGGATTTGTTGAGCTGTAGAAGAGAACAAAACTGAACAGATGATGACCTGGAAAACTGGGTTGCAATTGTTCTCTGACAAACTTGGGATCTAGGACCTGTCAAGAAATGACAGGTTTCTGTGCCTGCTGTTTATTTTGATTTAGAAATTCCTTCCCTGTGTCTAAAAACACATGGCAGAAGATAATGAACTTGGCTTATAATCTTTGGGCAAAATGAGGAAGAGGAGGCTTCCACTTTCACAGGTATCCAAAATGTGGCATTCCTTCTTTTTTTTTGTCTTTTGGAGTCTTCTGAATACCTGAACATGTTTTCCAATTTATCCTCTATACTTTTCCTAATATTTCTTATGATTCAGTGGATTCAGTTTGGTCTTGTAACTACTGCTGAACACTGAATTCCAAACATCCTTACTGCAGATTCTTTCTAAAAAGTAATATCCATGTATTTCCTTGCGTTGGAAAAAAGTAAGTAGCTGTGAAGTAAGAATGAGCTATTCTCTAAGCAGAATAGCTGACATCACTACTTTAAAGAAGCAACCCCAACCAACAGCAATTTAAATACTAGATTAAAAGGAATAATGTAGTTGATTTAAGAAAACCATGTGCAAAGCATTTTCTTTATCATTTCAGGAGCTGTGGGTTGCAATCCTTCATCACCTTGACTCAGAATATTAGGACATGGAGAAAAATTTAACATGATGGTTCCATTCAGTCATCTTTTCTTAAGTTCTTACCCTACCCTGCCTCCACAGAAGATGGTCACAAAACTTCATGTTAAAGCAGCAAGACACATTGTTTGTCATCACAATATATCTAGTTATTTTCTACACAATTATTACAGCATCCAGAATGCCGACTGGATATTCAAAACATGCATTGCCCAAAATGCACTGGGTAACGAGTTTATTTTTATTTTGTAAGCAGTAAAATAGTCATTACTCTCCAGGTATCACACATTAATAATTTGCTAATTCTAATCACTCTACTGTATTATAAACAGGGAAAACTGCTGTTGAGATCCAGGATCCTCAGCATTCAAACTCAATCCAAAATTACCTTTGTGTCCAGGAATTGATGTAAGCAAATATCTTGAGGGCATGTTCCTTTCTGAGCTGCAATGTATCACCACCTTCAATGTCTGATACTAAAGAAAACAAAAACATAAACACATTAGGAGGGAAAAAACCAATGTACAATTGTTCTGGTTTTATTAGAAATCACCTTTGATAGCACAAAAAAGAAATACTTTATTTAAGCAAAAACATGTAGACTTGGTTAACAGAGGTAAGGCTTAGATGTAAGTGACTTGAAAACTCAAAGTGCACAATAGTCTCGAATACTGCTGCAAAAACTCATGATTGAGAACAGACCCTTCTTGTAATCCTATTTTTATGAAATATTCCTCATATGCTTTACTGGGAACTCCTGATTGATGTGCACTTTCAAGCATGAACTTTCAACAACTTTACTCATTAACCAGAAGCCTTGGGGTTTTTTTTGTTTTGTTGGGGGTTTTTCCCCCAGATTTTTAAATGTCTGCATTTTGAAATGACCATTAAACCTCAATTCCTCTTCCTGATCAGATAAAGACTCAGAAAAACAAGCAAACAAACAAAACCCAAACCACAACAAAACTATCAAGAACAATGTGCTGTGTACATATAAGGTTATTTCAGGCTGAGCTGATGATTACTGCTCTCAAATATAGACACATCTATCATGACATTTAACCATAATGAATCACTAATTGGCAAAATGATAAAAGCTTACCACATTTATTACAGAGGAAACCAGAATAGTTCTGCACTGAGTTCAAACCCCAAACACTTCACTGAGGGATTATCAAATGTCCCACTTCCCTCTAAAAATGCTCCTACACTCAAATAAGCCCAACATCCGTGGGTTCACAGCTGCACTTAAGTAGCAACTGAGTATATCCCAGGGCACTGGATTCTGTCTCCTGGCCACACACCTTTCCCCAACTACCAATGCACAGTTCTTGCTTCCTCCTTGTCCTAAACTTCCAAACACTTGCACAATTATCGAATTGCTACACAAATCAAGGTCAGCGTTCCTTTTAAGCAGATCTTTGCGTTTATAACACAACTAGGTTTTCATCTCCACATTTCACTCAAAATTTCAAGTATTACATGCTCACAAATCTACTCCACAAGCAAACTTTGTGGGACAGGTTCTTCTCTAACAGCAGCGAGCTCTCCACAATCTCTGCCTCAACCTCCTCTCCAGCCTCAGCCTTGCAAGGTCCTGTGTGATCTATCCATACAGGTTTCCACAAACTAAAACTAATGAAAGTCTGTGGGCTTGGATCAGAAAGCAGAGCTCAGAAGAAAACCACTTCACAGAATAGTCACACTGAACAAATACTTACTACTTCTTTGAAATAAGAACATCATGTATGCACATACATCCATTTTCATACATATGCATACAAAAAAACATACAAAAAGCAGCCTCTGAACAGGATACCATCAAACTTTAAAAACCACTTCTCTGTCTCACTCCTACAAGGCTTTAAAGATCCTACTTGACACTGGACAAAGCGCAATATGGAGAAGCAGACTAAAAGATGGGTATCACTCAATACCACCTTTTATTTTAAACACCACAAATGACCATGACCGTTGACTCTCTCAAGGCCAAAGCACAGCACTGAAGAAACCAAGAACTCCACCACACAATTTAGGTCAAACTTACCACAAAAGACAGATCCTTACCTATAGATAGTATCTAAAATTTAAAAAAATACTTACCCAGCATCGAAGGTTCATAAAACCTCTGTTTTTCACAATTTTGTGAGAATTGTTTCACTAAGATTAATTCCTTCAAACTTGACAGAAAAAAATTGTTGACAACAATTTGGTAGCAACAAACCTAATTCTACCTTGTAGGATCTTACATGTACATTTCTAAAACTTCCTTCATCCTCACATCACCCCAATTAAACACATACTCTAACAAGCACGACAGTAACTCCAACTTCCAGAGCAGCCATTTCACTGCAAAAGTTTGAATGACTCCCAAATTTCCCTCTTTGAGATTATAAAGAACTGAAAGTTAAGCAAACTGGGCCCTTAAAAGCTACAATTGCCATGTAAAGAAGACAGAATAGAGAAGTTATGGAAATACTGAAACTTATGCCCCAGGTCAAAAAATAGGGAGGTATTTGCACTAGCTGGAGAAACCTGTTATTTTCCTCTTTATGCATTCTACATCTCACACACTGACCAACTTCTACTGGTCTTATTTATTAATCATTGCTAATTAATACAGTGGCTACAGACATGACTTCCCTTTGGGTTTCTGTACCTAGAAATAATACCGGGGTTGTTCTTGAAAAGACTCAGAGGCTCCGAACAGGAGGAACCACGCTGAGGCTGCAGCTTTCCATGGAGCTGAGCTAAGTGTGTCCCACTAGCAAAAGGGGCAGTGACACACATGACAGGGCTTCTCCTCCTGGACCTTAGCTTGAGCTCTTTTTCACTCCTTATCAGAACTTAACTTGTTCAGCTCAGTTAATTTATGTCCTCACAACCAAAATGTCAATCTTAGGCTTCTGAGTTCCTCTCTTACTCTGAATATCAGCTCCGTGGATAGTCTTGATTTACAGCACCTGTTCAGGGGCATACGCAGCTTGAAGTACAGAAACAACTGGTTCTGAAGCATTTCTAGGATTTTTTTTTAATTGAAAAAGGTACAGACAGAAAAGCAATAGGAATAAACACACTCGTTGTCATTCCTGGGCATTTTCTGTCAGCTCTGTAAGAACTTCCTTGCTGCACATGATTTCATTTCCAAACGATGCTGTCTGCCTCTCAAAGAGTTCTCTTCTACCTTGAATGGGCCAGTAGTTAAACCACTCATTCACTTGTGAATCAAGCATGTCCTTCATTCTCTCCCATATTCCAGCATCCTGCCATGCCTCAGAACCTCTTCAATCTGCTGCCTCCCCACTTTCTCACACTTTCATTGTTTCAAATCCATCATGGCAAACTTTTCCAAAAACTTCTACTGCACCAAGCCTGCAAATTGATTTGATAGCTCTCCCCAGTTTCACGCTTAAGGCAGTGATTCCCGCAGGATGCACTAAGGTATCCTTGTGCGCTCTGAGAGCCTCTGAACCTCATCAAAGTGGCAGCCTGTGTGCTCTCATCAATAAGAATTGACAATATGTGCTCCAGAGCTTTCCAGCCAGGCATTCCAGGATCTGTAAGCCTCTGCCTCAGCAGCGGCACTCCAGTCTGAGGCTCAGCTCCTTCATGCCTGCAGTGGCTGCTCCTTTCTCCAGGCACTCAGAAGGCAGTTATGTTAGAGATGCTCTCTTTCCCCATCACTCGGCTCAACTTTCTTCTCCTTCTTTAAATTTGCTCTACCAAATCTTTCTTCTCAGTTAAAGCCTCTTAACACTTTCCCATTCTCCAGTCCCTCCTTTTCCCTCTTACCTTCCATGCACACACACACCTTTACCCTGCACTAGAGCCAATTTCCCGATCAATATATCCCAATCAAGCCCACACTACAATGGCATCAAAATGCATTTCAAACACCATCAGCATTCCTGCAGGAACCCTGAGAGTCAGACTGGGAACTGCCCAAATCCAACTTGCCAATCCAGCTGAAAACTACCCACAGTCCTGCTGGCCTTGTAAGCCATGGAATACTCAGGCTGGCACCTATGTGAGCAGGGGAAGCTGGGAAGGGAAATGTGAGGAATGTGAAGCTAGGAGAAGTAAACACCTTTGTAGTAACCAGAGCTGTAAAATTGCCCCGCCCCATCTGGAGCAACTTCACCCCAATATTGCTCATCTGTGGGCAAAGATGTGGTTACTATTAGAGTCTCAAAAAACCAGCATATTGAAGGCTTTAAACAGATCTATCCAAGACACAACTAACCAGAAGAAAGAAGGATTTACCCAGGATGTAAGTAAATTCCAGCTAAATATATTCTACCAATATAATGCAGGAAATGGGGTCTTTCACATACTTGCAAGGTCTCATTTCTCTGAGTCTTCACAACAAGCTGGTTTAGAGATCTTCTTATCACAGTAACACCACGGAAGAAAGAGCTGAGCTGCTCAGCTAACCTGATTTAACATCTTCTAGTGTAGAAGTTTTCAAATACTCTTTAAAAAATTTTAAAAATCAGACTGACTTAAAGCATAATAGTTTATTCAAGTAGCTGATGAGAAGTCAAAGCACATGATGGTCAAAGTAAAAATTTAAACCATTTCATATAAAAAAAATTTAAAATAGCATTTCCTTGCTGTTTCCCAAGTCTCCAGGCTCTTCTTCCCCAGCCTGTTTTATTTGGCTAGCTTTAAATGAAAACTTGGGTGATTTACCTAATCTTTCACAAAAGGGTGATTTGCTAGAAGTGTGTTACAGTACTAGAAACAACATGAGCTCCCAAGCTCAGAAAAAACCCTATAAATAAATTGACTAAACCAAGAAAATGACAGAAGATGAGAAAAATACAGATCAGCTGCAAGGAACGGGGCAATACAATTTCAACTGTGGCCAAATGAAGCTCAGCTCCTAAGTGCATTTTTAGCAGGAACTTCCGAGCTAGAGGAACACGCTGTAATTAGACCTCAAGGGCAACCATCATGTTAGACTTGCGGGGAATATCTTATATCCAAAGGTCACTCATCATACCAAGTACAAAATCAAATGGCAAGCAAAAAGAATCATTTTTAAAAGCATATTTTCTCTACTTTCAGAAACATAACATGGTCAAAAGTAAATAATATTAAGCTCTTTGAGACCTCTAACTCTAATTTCTCCATATTCCAAACTGTGACGAGGTACAGTTGCATATGGATTGTGCTCCCTCCCCCTCCTCCCCCAAGCCTCGTCTGGTATCAGCTTCTCATGGGAAAGACCAGAGCACTTACAGAATGAACATTATGCTCAGAAATTGTTCACTGATACAGAATAAACAAAGGAAGTGAGCCATACACTAAACAAAACAGTATTAGGAGCAATACTAATCTTAAAAGAAACTTATACATATATATATATATATAAAAAACCTTCTGTGTGAGTACCATTGTTCACACGGAGAACCAGCACATTTTTTTCAATGCACTGAGATGTTTTCAGTGATTAGTAGGGGGCTTCTTTTTGCTTAGGATCAACAGCATGTAAGATGATAGCCACAGAGTTCAGCATCTCCCATTCCCTTTCTACTTTCACCTAAAAGAATTCCATTTTTTATTATATAGAATTCATTACTGCCTTAGACTGATTGACCAGAGTTCTTCCTGACCTTTATGGAGTCATCCTTGACAAGTATTTAAGAGGACAGTGTCAGCTTCAAGTTCAATGGCCACAGTTAAACTGTCCAAACTTCCCTACAACTTTTCAGTGAGGAAAAAGGTCTTCTTTCTACCTCTCAGTCTCCATAACACAAAAGCATCCCAGAATACTGACTAGATACACATAACCAAAGAGAAACACTACTGCAGAATGTACTAGAAAATACAAAAAGTTAATTCTTCAGTATTAGAAACACTGTTTAAATGCCGGGAACAATCAGATCTGTAACCCAAAGCACTACAGCAATAAAATTCTATAATAGCCTGGTTAAGATGCTTGAGTGCCTTTAATGCTACCTTGATGATACTCATCACACCACTAGAACACAGCATTACAGATAACTATACCCATCTCCAGCCCACAACACACCTGAATTCATTTTAAGCCTACATCAAACTCTAAACTTCTTGTCTTTACAAACATTACAACTTGGTAAATATATTGCTCTCCTGCAAGTTTTTGACTATGAAGTACATAAATATTAAAACACAAATATTTTGAAGACAACGTAATGACTTAAAGATGGGAATTCGCAACTTTAAGAGTCTCATTTCATTAGAAAAAACAAACTGTGATTGTTTGAGACACAAACTTTCGAACAAAGGCGATTTCAACGAAGTTGACAAAGGTTTGCAAGTCTAAACAATACTGTGTTCTTAAGAATGGAAATACAGGAGCTACTCAAAAGAGCAAGGGAAAAGCAATTACAACTGGTGTCCCCAACATCATTTACTGGTTATTCAGCACCTGAGTAATTCCTCACAGCCACCATGAGATCAGAAGTACCTGATGAGTTTTAATTCAGTATTCCAGTGCACAGTACAGTTAAACAAAGAGCAAAACAAGCCTTGGTATGTTCATCAACCAGACAGCACTTCTAAGATACAACTTCACCAGAGCAGGGCAAATCAGCTGACCTCAGGTAACTGCCACCTTTACCTTCTGTTTCTCTGTAAACACCAAGAAGTTCTCTCTTTCAATCTCTACCTTTCCCTTCCCATCCCATCCCATCTCCCTTATCTTCTCCAGCAAACACCAGTTCTCCTTTAATCATAATTAGTTAAGGCAATCTGGAGCAAAACAGCAGCAGCACGCTCTGGGAAGTTGTATGAAATTTGGCATCTTGTAGGAGTGATGCCACCCTAAGGTTTCATCCTGCTAGGCCATGTTTGCTTTGGGTTAAAATGCCCCCTTTAGAATGGCTACGGAAGTCTACCTAAGCCAACAATTGTCCTTGAGAGCATCTTATGACTTCCACCTTCCCAAAGAGAACTTGTCACAGCAACTCCTTCCAGGAACAGTTCCACATTGTTTTAAATGCAGTCAAATGCCAATTTTGAGATGATACCAAGATCTACCCAGCACACAGGAGCTGGTTCCACCCAGAACAACCCCAGGGAACTACAATATAAATAAACTCCTAGATACAGCATCTCAAATATAAAACAGCTGTGCTGCTGCATGAGCCAGGCAGGTCCAGCGGCAGCACTGCACCTTCCACACAAAGCCAAGCCTGTGTTACTACACCATGTACATTTTCCCCACTCAGTGAGCCACAGCTCAAAGCTCACCAATACTGAATCCACAGATGCCTAACAGCGGAAATCTGGCCTGGATGAAATGGGAATGTGAAATACATAACTCAAGTTGCATTATGCCAATGACTGAGGAACAAGGAGTATCCCATGCAGCACAGAGCACCATGGACACAGAAAGTGGAAGACTCCCATCAAAGGTTCTAGGAGCAGAACACGCTTCCATCAGTTAAAGACTGTGTAATGCACATATGGCCTTTCTCATCACACACCACTAGGAAACAGGGTAGGACCAGCTTGTGGAATACGTGGCTGTGAGTGGAACAAACTGGGCCAGACTGCATCTTGCTCTGGCTCGGCTGGCCTAAGAAGACTCACTAGGAGTCTCTGCGTTGTCCTTTTCCTCCCTGAGCCCAGCACAGCACAGCAGGAATGTGCAAAGCTGCTCATGGCCAGTGGGATGGGATGTCCAGGCTGCTGCATTGCCATGGAAGCCTGGCAGTACAGCAGAACTGAGCCTGGGTCCAGCAGCACTCATCAGCCCTGGTTCCACGTCAGTCATGGCAGACACAAGGAGTCTTTGAAGAGATCTGTGGGACCTCTGCACTGCACCACCTAATGCTTCTGTTATCTTGGGATTCTCAGCAGCTAAGATACTGCAGTCCTCCCTCTCCAGGGAAAGCCAAGTTACATATTACTAAGGAAAAACCCACAAAGCAATTTCAAAGCATCTGTGCCACTCACTGGAGTTTAAATAAAAAAAAATAAAAAAGAAGAGGTAGCAGTCTCATTTTAGAGTCCTATTTTAACTCAATATTGTGAATTGTCTTTGACTCCAAGACAAGATGTTAGAGTTCTGGGAGGACTGTGGTTTTTTTCTTTATATTGAAGTTCCTCTTTTAATTAAGAAAAAAATGAACAAAGCAAAACCAAAAAAACCAGCTCAATTTAGGCAGTATTTCCACAATCAAGTCTGTCTGACATCACCAAAACACATACTAGATGTGGAAAGTCAGGCTGCCCATCATAATATTTTGACAACAGTCACTGCAAGTTTCTTAAGGAATCAATGCAGGATTGGACAAGCACTGCATAAACCTTTCCTAGCGTATCACTAATTATCCCAAAGTAAATTTCAAAGCTAGGGCTGACACTGTCAATGGCAAAACTACTGCTCAGATAAAGGATTGCTTGCCTTCAGTTTACAAGAGAGTACTTGCATTCTTTCCTTTCAATAACATAATGTATCAGTACTTGAATGACTCTGGGTTTGAATAATTTTTCTCTAACACTCCAGCTCTGAACTTCTTTTAAAATACTACTTTAAGGTGAAGACACAGAACTCAGTCTATCAAACTATTTTATAAGTAGCACAAAGATTTAATTGCATGAACAAGGTTCCAAAAACTAAAGAGGTTTTCTATTAGTCTTAATTAAAAGTAGCAAGGAATGCAAAAATTAAAATACCTACTCCAGGAAGCATTCTATTTTCAAGAGAGAACTTTGCAAATTAGTTCAGCTGTACTACTTGGCACGCTGTGAATCAGTTTCAGACAACAACAGCAGCTTTCCCCGACAACCAGAAAGAAAAGGCCCACGACTGAGCCACCCTGGCCTGTAAGAAGCAACAGATTACCAGTAGATTTACAACAAAAGCATGTAATGACTGTGCTCCAGGTTTCAGGGACAAAATCTGTGAGAGGCAAATATGATTAATTCATTTCTTACAAAGTATATTTAAGCCTGCTTAAACAAGGAGATGAGAGGTAAATGGGCAATGGGTCATTATCCTCAATGGAGCTTCAGGCTGTTCACTGAAAGCCAAGGAAGAGCTTGCTCAGCATTTGAACTCCAAGGCTTTAGTTGTTTCCATCAGCACAGGTGCAGCAACATTCATTCAGAAAGGACAATAATACTGAGGAAGGATAGGCAAGCAGTAAGTCACTGTCTCTCTCAACTTCCAGATATACACTCAAATTTTGCATTCCTTTATGCCAGATCATCTGTATTTAGTAATTCTCTCAAAACACATAGTGTATTAGGATATTAGATAAAACAATTCTATTAATTTTAAAAGCTGATGGATTGAAAGCAATAAGAAAAATAAGAAACAAGAGAAGGCTGAAGGCAATGCATGGGGTCTATACAAGTATATCCAAGACAGCAGTTAAGCTTCATGACAAGCATCCCCCACAACCAGAAAATGTAATTACAGATGTCATTTTGATATAAACAAATGTTTTACAAGTCTCAGATCAGCAAGTACACGTGGGGCAGTACCCATAGGTATGGCTACCCAGAGCTCAAAGCCAGCTCCTTTTGGAAACTCAAACTGGCACTGCTGTTCAGACCCACCAAGTTTCCAAAAGACTGACGGAAACTGATTTCAATTTCTGATCAACTTGATCAGATTGCATCTACTCCAAATACTACATCAGCAGATCAAGCATTGACACTTACGACTCTGTGGTAAAAGATTCACTTCAAATATTAAGGAAAAAAGTAGCTTAGAGGAAAAAATAATTCAACCATTAATAGTTGTTAATGGTGAAAGAAGCCAGCCAATACAGACAAGGATTTACTGCACTGACTGTCCTTCACCTAAGCAGGAGAACTTACTTTTATGGAGCTTTAGAGCTCACACTCCCCAGTGTTAGCCCATAAGAGTTCCAAGAAGGAGAAATAAAGTTTTCAGTCTCCTGTATCAACTGTTGACTGTGTGCCCAGAATGTAATCCCATCACACACCTCCTGCCCAGAACACAGGTGCCTGACAAGGGTGGGTAACCTGTGCTACACGAGCCTTTCACAGACAGCCCATTTCCCAAATTCCTCAGTAGATATGGATATTTTGGCCCCTCTACAGCTTTTGTGGAGCTGCCCTCACTTGCAAACACACTACTGTCCATTTCTAGACTGTCACAGCTTCTCCAAGCAGAAAGAGCACACAAGTGAAAGCACTGTCAGTTCTGTTGATGCCCACAGAGTTTAGAATGAAATCTGATGACCAGATTTGCAAAGAACAGAGACTACTGGCAGAAAATTACTCTCTTTTTCAGTTCACACCCACTTAAAAGTAATTTCACTGCTGATGAAAACCACGGGGTTTGTATTGAAACCTAAATTATGAAGAATTTAATAATTACGTGTCACAGAATAATAAATATGCAACTGAACACTTCCTGAAGATGAAATTAAACTCTCACTAAATATTATCAAATCCCCCTAAAATGAGCTGAGGAGCAGAACAGAAAGATAAAGACACACAGTGTTGAACAACACAGCATTAAGCACATATCCCCTGTTTCTGTACACCATTGCATAGATTAAAAACTCTCAAGTGGAAGTCAGCGCAATGAACTGGAGGCTTCTTCAATGTGTGGAAAGTGCAGAAGGCAAAGTTTCGCCACTCACCTCCTTGATAGAAACCAGTGATCTGCAGCAGCGCTGATCTAGAAACCGTGTCTGAATTGTCACGTGTTTCTCAAGTCTTATTTACAGCCTTTTCTACAAATTAGCTAAATAAAGATCAACTCCCAAAGGTGCATTTTCCAAAAGGATTTTTTCTGTCAAGTTTCAACAACTTCTACCAGTTGTTCCAGCTCTAAATCTCCTGAGTGGTTCTATACAAATGCAGAGAACTGAAATGCATTTGCACCAGAGTTCCCTTGAGAAGCTCACCGTCCACCATACGTGCTGGATCTGAACAATTCCAGAAATAAAACTTCGCAAATCTACAAACAAGCTGGATATTTTTACTAAGTGTTAAGAACAACCACAGAAATCCTCACAGTTGCATGTCCATGTTTAGCATTCAGACTGCAAATCAATTCCCATACAAGGGAAGGAACAAAGTGAAAAGAATGGCTTCTCACCTCTTCACATTTTCTAGAAATTGTCAATTTGCTGCACAAAATGAAAGAAGAAATCACTTCGACACTTAAACAACAGAAATTAAATGGCCACAATTCTGTTTAATTGCAGCATGCTGTTACTATAAGCAGCACCGAGTAATCAGCAAAACCACTTGCTCCTGAGGATGGTAAGGTTCTTTTTCACATTGTCCCAGCATCCAGACAACTACAAAGGTGTAGCTTGGGCTGCAGAAATCCCTATTAGCTACCTGAAAAGAACTCAAAGAAGAAAACAGATTAAATAAAAGGAACCAAGAAGTAAACATTGCTCTTCCCTCCCAATCACTAAAATGCCAAATCACAGAATGCTCATCACTTGGACACAGAACATGATTCCAGGATTTGCTTTTCTGACTCAGTTGAACACAGGAAGACAGAAGCAAACTGGAGTGACATGGAGAAATCAAGTAGCAAGGAATTAAAACCTGTAAGATAGAAAGTCTGTATTAGCAATTTTACTGTTTAACATGGAAGAAAAAGAAGCAAAAAGGAATTCTAAGAATTAAAAGAATGGGCGAGGCTCATAATGCCCATAGGTGTCTCCATGGCAGACAAAACCATCCATCTCCCAAAGCCAAGGCATCACCTCCAAGGCAGGTTAAGGGAAATGGAGCCAGGTCTGCCCTCCAGGATCTTGCGCCCAAACTCCAGAGTCACACTGAGCCCAAGCATCTGCTCCCAACAGTGCCCCACTACACTCTGCACCACCTCTGCATCCAAGGACAGGTCCAAAAGCCGCTCTAAGAACTGACGCCAACAACATCCAGGATAGCCTAAAGCACACTGTCTTGGACTTGGCTCAGGAATTGCTTGGAACTTGGGTGACTTGAAAACTACCCCTACAGAGGGAAAGCCATATGCACCAAAACATATGGAAAAAAATCTAACACAAAGATTTCCTACGTGGGAATCATGATGACTTCAAGCTCTACGCTGATCAAGTATCTTTTTAACATGAAGCAAGGGATGCTTTTCCTTCCTTGCTTCCTTCATTTTCCTTGAAGTTATCCACTAACTAATCCACTCTACAATGGTAAAGCCTTGTGGCTTTGAGGATATTGTTCCAAGTACTTATCCAACTGAAGATTTCCCTATTTACAAAGGGAAGCATCTCAGTAAATACACGTCAATGGTCTGTAACTCACAACAAAACTCAGCAGAATGGGATTTACGTAACTCATCTTCAGCATCACTGATCAAGTGGCTTGAGCAATGAGAAGGAACCAGTTTGCAGCATCCTGAACAGGAAAAGTCTCAGGACAAAATCATTTCTGATCGCATCAAATAACATAACCAAAATAATTGTACAGAACAAAAGCTGAAATATCTTTCCAAAAATAGGAGTCTTTTAGTTATTAAAGTCATAGAGTTTTTCCTTCAAGTGCTTTACAATTACAAACAAATTAAAACAACTTTTTCTTAGTGTCACCTTCCCTTTCACTTTAGAAAGTTCACAATTAGCAAGGATACAAGTTCCTCCTTCCATTTTTTCCCTGTTTACTCCAATTCATTTGGAGTAGCACTTCAGCACAGTCCATAACGATAACCTGGCAATGTTGCTATAAAGAAAAGGTTATTTTCATTTTCCTTTAAGCCTGGCTGCTCATTGCCTTAAAAAGGGTCAAAGACAAAAGTAAACATAAAGAAATTATTGAATTTCAGTGTTGTGGACAAATTACTTTCTTTTCTTTAAAAGAATACTGCAAAGATCTATAAGGTTGGGCAGTTACCCCAATAAATGCTCCACAGCATCTGCAGAGGTTTTAAGCATGGAAATATCATTTAAGGGGAAAGAAAAGATAAATCTTTTTTAAAAGGAGGGAAAAAAGAAAAAAAGAAAAAAGCCATGCAACAGAGACAATTTTTACAGTTTAGCATGAGAGGAATCATCTAACAGCCAAATGAAACTTTAGATCTGCACAAAAAACTAGAGGTAATCCAATAATCAATCCTGAAGTTTACAGGTAAGCACTGAACAAGCAAGAGCAGCTCTTGGAGACTGTGATGTTAATGATGCAATATTTGTAGTAATTTTATAACACATCCTCAGTATCTGAGCGCTCCCAGCATAAAATATCGATCCTCTCCAGAACCCAAAGAGCAAACAGAATGCTGCGATGTTCTGGAACACAATTTCTCACCTAACCCAAGGTAAACATACCCCCACCCAACCTCCAAAGCTACTCTTTGTACTTCCTACATGCCAGAACAACACAACAAGGAGTCAAGCCAAGAATCTCCAGCATCCAAATTCAGGGCTATCCTTAAACTATACAAACAGTAAAGCACTTCAGTACCTCAAGTGTTTTATGGACCTGATCATTCTAGGAGTAGTTCTGCAGGCCAGCTGAGTAACAGACAGAAAACAACAGTATGAGGCTACATTCATCTCCTGTGCTTCAGTAAACTGTGGGGGGGGGCATTGTTTTGGGTTGGTCATTGGGGTTTTTTATTTTTCTGGCCTACTAAAGAGAAAAACATAAGGAGAAAAATAGCCTGCAAGCTGGTGTAATAGAATAACAGCTAGAAGGCTCTAATCATCAGTGTGAACTGATGTTATGATTTCAGAGCTGCTAGGAAAAAAATGGGCTAAAGAGGTAATCACTAGAAAAAAGTGAAGCAGAATGCTGGGAAGAAAACAAACTTTGTTCCCAGAAACCAAAAACTGGGAATAACCAAGGCCTATCAAGGTAACCTAAAACCACGACTGTCACTACATAATAAAACCTATTTTTCCATGCTGTAATCTTTCTGTTTCTTACTTTTATAAAACCCAAACCAAACAAGAAGAACAAACCAAACCTAAACCAAAATCGTCTACGGAATTTTAAGTCAACACACATCAACATCAGCTGCAGTCCCAAAGGGAAGCCTTGCAGGCAACCAAGCTGAGCTGGGCTCTCTGGGACATGCCACAGCCAGGACTGTGAGGACACTGACTCAGAACTGCTCTGAGAACCAGACTGGCACTTGCAGCTGAGAAGAGGCACTCCAGGCACACAAGGACAGCCTTGCACTCAACAAACACTCAGCACGGAGCTCCCATCCTCAGTATTTGGGGGTGAAACCACCACAGCGATGGCGTGGATGGATCTACGGGCAGCTCAAACTATCCCTGTGGCTCCAGGTGGGACACAACAACCCGCAGAACTCCTGGAAAAGGCCTGAGACAGACCTCTAACCTACCTCTTATGTTACATTTCTCTATTTTCTGCCTTACTTCAGGGTTAAGATTATCTGGGTATCTGTGCAGTGCCTAGCAAAACAGAGCTGTCCTGATCAGGGCCTCTGGACAGCACAGGAATGTAAATACTACCCAAGAACAAGTGAAACTCAATATAAACCCTCCTAGACTGACAAGACCTGGCATCCAAAGAAACCAAGGAATGCAAAGTGTAACAGGGTTCATTCTGGGATACAGAATGCTGTAAATTAACATAAAAGCACAGAATGTCCTCAATGCACTTCTCCTGTAAAATGTGTGCACATTTAAATGAGCCCCTATAATTAATGCCATGAGAATCTGTTCTTAAGCCTTTTGTAAATAAGTGGCCTTATCTTAAAAAGCAGCCCATTGTGTCTTCCTTTTTTTCCCTTCTATTAAAGGCTACTAAAAATGTTTATATTGTGGTAGATTAATTAAAAAATAATCAGACTTTTTATAGACTTTACTCCTATTAAACCCTGCCTGGGATAACGTAAATGATGCTAAGAAACCTACAGTGAGATATTAAGACTGTTTGCTCTGAGTGAACAGATTGTCTTATAGTGCTAAAACTCCTCTAAAGTCTGGGTATTTTCATAGGGGAATTTGCATTTTACTGAGTTCCTGGATCAAATCATAACTTGAAATTACTACTTCTTCTCAGGAAATAACTTCAAGATCAGGGAATTTACTGGGTTCAATATGTAGATCAAATGATGATAATCAAGATGCTGCAAGAAGAAAAATATATATACCAAAAAACCCAACATTGTTGACTCTATCCATAAAACATTACCTGCTTCTTAGTGAAGCATTATGTTAAATACATACATGCATATTTACACACCTTTGGCAAAAAAAAAAAAGGTTTTTCAATCTACAGGTTTCCAGTTCAGGACCTCAAGCAGCCACAAACCCAGGACCACCGACTGCCTGTGACAAAATCAGACCTCACGACCTGGAGTCTTCCCAGGACATAACCCTGGGCCTACACAAAGGTCACTGCTGGACAAAATCTCCAGCTCTGCACACTGTTATTGGGGTGGGTTAATACTCTTGCAGTTTACAGTGGGACTAACATGCTTCTAATAAAAATACACCTGTTTGTAGAATTGTTCTGTTTCACCCTTCTGTCACCCGTCAATGGGCAACTTCTTAGGAAGAAAACAGGAGGTTCCCACATGTGCCTTCCCAAACATCACTTTGAGACCGCTTGTCAATTCCCTTTCCAAGTGACCTGTCATGCAAGTGATACCAAATCTTATTTTGTAAACATAGGAGCAAATGAAGACAAAGGCCAGTGTGTGCCCATGTAAAAATGTTCTGTTTAGCAAGAAAATTCTAAAAGAAAAGAGATGCTGTTTCCTGGACCTCTCTGAAAACCCTGCTTGGGTAGTTCCGGTGCAGAGCTGATCCCAAATGCTCCGTGGGCAGAAAAGGAAACTGCTGGCAGTCTGTGGCTCACACATTTCGGGCATGACCTCATTCTTTACTACCACTTTTCATTTCTGCTGCAGTGTTTTAAAAACCAAGGCTTGACATCATTTTTGTATTATGTACCTTTCATTATTACTTAAGGAACACAAATAACTCAACTGGAAGTTACAAAAGAAACCGTCCCTCCCTCACAAGTCAGTCTCATCCAGTGAGAAGGGAGCACCATCACATGTCTTTGTATCCAAACACACACACCAAATAGTTCTGGTGATTTACAGTGTGCTTCTTTCTCTGAAGGGAAGGCCAAACCTAATGTTACTTATGCAGCATTTTTGGCAATTAACTACATAGCAGTAGTATTTCAGAATTTTCCTAATAAACTCTGACTTTAAAAGACATACTTCCTTCTACTTAATAGCAGGGATATATCTTATATAATGCAGAACCATTAAATTACCCATGCCCTAGTCTTATATATATATACATATATATACACATGTAAAAAGAATTATTAAAGTGATTCAAGACATTGCTTTATCTGTAGGGAAATATCTATTGACATCAATCCCAATTACCTTAAAACACCTGTAAAAATCAATTCATACTGGAATTTCAGGGATTCCTTGAAATACCAAATTAAATGTTACAACTTTCTTCTATGTGACCATACCAATCACAATCAAGTTTAAGCAATGATTACTTATCAATCCATCCAAACCAAGTTTTCTCTTCCAACAAGCAGCTGTCATTGTATACCACTGATAATTTAGTCTTATTTTGAACCTACTCTTTAAATAACCATTTGGTGTGTAATATCCACATAATCTGATTTAATCCAGCCTCTCCAAAACTCTCCTAAAAGTTACTTTTACACCTACATTTTCACTTCTCAAATGAAACACTGACCATGACTGAATACCCTATTTCCCCGGCAAGAAAGAGGCCAACATTCAACTACTGTAGGATGGTGGAAGTGGGCCTCAGGAGAATGAAGACAACTCTACCCAAACCCTGTTCTAGGCAGCTTCTGTGCTCCACTCTGCTGGAACAGGATTTGTAGAGTGCAACCAGGAAAAATGCCATGTCTAAGATCCGAGATAGTTAAACTTCCCTCTCATTATAAACTTCAGCTGGTAAGCTGTTTCAATTCCTCAGCATCCGTACAAATGGTGGTTTTTTGGTCTTTGTTCGTGAGGCAGAGCTCCTGAGAAGCTGGGAAGATACCTTGGCCGCCACGGAGCGCAGGTTAGAAGGGATACACGAGGCCTACAGGGAATTTCGTGCCCCAAAAGCTCTTGATTCCAGCGGCAGCGGGGGGAACACCTGCTGTATCACCCCTCCGACCCTGCCGGTAACACTCGTGAAGAGGAAACTTCGGGAGGGAGCCAAGAGACCACCCTCGAAGCCAAACACCCGGGAGCACCTTCCCAACCTCGCCAAGCCGAGCCAGGCTCCTCCAGGCGCCGCTTCCCTCACAGCTTCGGGAGAATCGGTGCCCGAAAAGCACCTGCACCGCATACCGAGGCCAGGTACAGGGAGGGGGAGGCAGGATCACTCCGAACTGCCGCTGCCGCTGCTGCTGCTGCTGGTTAAAAGAGACCCAGCCCAGGCCCGGCTGTCCCCGGAGCGGCTCCCGGGCAGCTCCTCAGCCCGGCCAGGCCCCGCCGCGGCTGCCGGGGATGCGGATCCCGAGGGCAAGGGGGGGTGGAGCGGGGACACGGCGGCGGCGGGCCCGCCCCAGGCCGCGGGGAGCGGAGAAGGAAGGGGGAAGGAAGCGCCGAGCAGGGCATGGAGGGAGCTCCTCCATGGCCGGGGAGAGAGGGAACCCCGCGCCCGGGAGGCCCGAGGCGGGCGGGGAGAGGCGAGGAAGGAGGCGAAGCGGGGCTGTAACCCGGTGCAGAGGAGGGTCCGCGGGGTCCCGGCCCGGGGGGAGGGAAGTGGGGGAGGGCGGCCGCACTTACTCTCATTTAACACCTCCAGCAGCTCGGCGCAGCTCTCACACATTGTTCATTAACAGCAGCAGCCGCCGCCGCCGCCTCCTCCCGACCATTGATTGATCCGCTCGGTGCTGCTGATTGATGA
>VZRL01003270.1:192505-232814 GCA_013397895.1 Origma solitaria
GAAGGAGGAGGAGGAGGGGACGGGAGCGAAGGGGGGGACAGGGCGCTCGGGCGCCGCTCGGCAGTTTCCGACCAGGCAGGAGGAGGCGAAGGTGGCCGAGTCCCTCCTCCTTCCTTTTCCCTCTTGCCCCGCCTTCCCACCGCGGCTCGGAGCGGCGGGATGGCGAGCGGGGAGGAGGAGGAAAGGGGGCGGGAGGGTAAAATGGCGGCGGCGGTTGGGCGCGCGCCCGGGGAAGGGCGGGAAGCGCGTCTCCCTGCCCTCTCCCCTTCTCCCTGCCCGCCTCCCGCGGCCCGCAATCTCCGCCAGCAGCGCGCGTACGCCGCCGCTGGGACAGCGCCGGGGGAGCGGCTTCGCCTAGCCAGCCCTTCCCTCGGTGCCCGGAGCCGCGCTCCCGCCGGGCTGCCTCGGGGACCTCCCGCCTGAAGGGAGCGCTTAGCACGCTAAGCCGAGCTCCGTAGCGAGGAGGCTCCCAGCTTCCAGGCGGTTTTCCAGGTCTTTGGGGTGGGTTATTGGCGTTTTCCGCCGTCGGGCCCGGGACGGAAGAGCCGCCGCCATGTCCTTCCCGCCCGGCGCGGCTGAGGGGAGCGGGGCACCTGTGGGCGCCGCCGGCCCGGACCCCAAATGGGCGTTCGGAGGCCTGCGGCAGCGTTTGCTGCTAATCATTCTTTTTACCTCATCGTTGTCCGCCCTGCTCTTTTGCCCTATTCTTGCACCGTGATTTATCCTGTTCAGTGAGTAATGGCATCTGTGACTGGCTGGGAAGTAGCCCTGTCTAAATAAAAGACGCGGTCTGTCTCAAAAAATAAACGAAAAACGGTAATTGAAGATACGTAATTTATGCATTTATGCTGATTACAGCTACGAGTTAGTTCGCTCTGTCTTGGGTATGTTTTGAACGAGGTTTCAAACTCGTGGATGACAAATTTTCAGGCAAACATGTCTTTTCCGTTAAGAAAAAAAGAAAAAGCCCAACTTTTTTTTTTTTTTTCATCTCTCAATTCTGCTCCCTCTCCCAGGTACATGTAACTGGAATATGGATCACATGATAGATCTCGGCTCGTTTTTCTCCCTGAAGCAGGCACTTCCCGAGTATTAAGCGCTATTTTTTATTTCTGTAGTACCACCCAGTGGCGAGTCCGTGTGTTACTCTGTTCGCTTCGAGTTTGCCGGCCTGTGCACACGATTAAAACCCCAAATCTATTAATAGCCGCAATGCAGATGCAATATAGTTTAGTAGAAAGTAAAATAAAATCACCGGGGGGGAGGGGGAGAAAAAGTTGTTTTTAATTCCTCAGTGGCTGTCTCATATTTCTTCCACTTGAAATAAGTCTGATGGCATTGTGGAGATACAGTTCTGTTGTTGTTTTGGGTTTTGTTTTTTTAATAATTCCATGTGTGTATTTATCCAGGCTGATAACACCGTGGTGGTTGTGTGTGTGTAACCTCCCACTCCAGGGCACACAACACTCCTCCAAACAATCCTCGAGGCACCACTTTGTTAAACTAAGACAAAAAATTCCACTGCTGTTTGAAAATAAAGGACAATTTACTGTAAACAGCAGGTAAACAACTACAGTGGAAGTCAAGGAATATACTAGAATGATATTTCACCCAGAGTTCTTGTCACTGCTTGCTTTAGAAATACTTTCCAAGTTAGGTTTATCAACGATTAGCTATTCCTTAATATTCCCTGCTGAAATTTCCTTTTTCCTAATTTAAACTAATTCAGAAAATTAACCTGAGAGTCTACAGGAGACACAGATTCCTTGTCTGTCACTTTAATTCACATAATTCAAGTGATTTTTGGGAATAACCAAGGGTAGTAATAGAAGAGAGAGGAGGATGACTGTGAGTAAAAACCTGAAAACTTCCCTGAAACTTTTTACTGATCTTTCTCCTTAGATTTAATTTATAGATGTTTTAATTGCTGACAGTCATAGTAATTTCTAAATTGTGTATTTTCTATTGATAGAAATCTAACCACCACGAGGTAGTTAGCTATTAAACTAGCTAGTTACGTCACTAAACCTCTGTAAGAATAACTCTGTAATAGCTAACTGGTTTAGTTATTAAAATGACACAGATGTACTGGACCCTGTAAAGCCTTTTTTGGTTTCATCTCTTCCAGCTAGCCTAAGAACTCATAATGGAGGAATAAAAGGAATCCAGAATGTTACCATTATGTTCTGCTCCTGCCTGAATTAATGTAGTGACCACATTTCTCTTTTACAGCAACCATTTCAAAGCTTGTGGTCCATCAAAAGGTAGATCAGAGGATTTTGTTGTGCATTTACATGTTAGTTTGCACTTGATGTTGTGCTGCCCTACTTTCTGTGTGTCCAACATAGTTTCAGTTATTGTAGAAAACCTCATTCTACAATCTGCATCATCTGATCTGAATTTGCACTTTTCTGTCCACTCATTCTCCCTTACACAGGCCCTGCAGGAACTTTTTTAACAGATTCAAAATTAACTGCCAGAAAGTCTTCAAAGATCGTTTTCCTGACAAATCAGCTGTTTGATCTGAGTGCAGCACCATGTAAACACCAGAGTCAGCAGAAGGGACCTTCTGGAGCGTGATGTCACATGCCAAGCTCAAGGAACACAGCAGAAGAGCATGGGTGACCTTGAGTCACTCTTGCTTTTGAGCAGAATGCAATATTGAAAACTAAATTCCTTTTACTGCACTTTTTTTTTTTTTTTTTTTTTTAAACTAGAGACTAAATTGTATTCTTTTAAATTAAATGTTCACTTCCAAGCAGGAGAGCTGTTAGTGGCCTGGTTAGAGAGATTGTGAGCCTCCTGCTCTTCCATGCTTTGTTTTTCCTCTTAACCTTTATTGTCTCTGTGTGCTATCCCAGCCAAGGTTGTTTTATCCCCAGGAGGACTCTTCCCTTCCCCTGACTGCAGCGCTCCTCATCTGGAAAGATTTGCTTTGGTAAAGTGCCAGCACAGCTCTTCTAGAGGAATAACTTAGATAAATGCAAGACCTGGGCAAAACTAAAATTCTTAATCCAAGTTTTGGATTGGATTAAGAGCAAGAATATTGCACCCTTTCCAAAATTCATGTCCCAACACTGAGCCAGTACTGGAGTCCAGTTAAATCTGTGACCTCGTGTCTGGAATGCTGCTGGGAATCATTGGAAGCCACATGCAACAGGATCAGTTTAGGTTTATCCACTTTTAAGTTTCAGCACTTGACTTTTTCCTTGCTCTTTTAGCATTTTCAACTTTTTAACAGCGTTCATGTCTAACTAGACATTGGTGTCACAGCACCCTGAAAAGACAAATCCAAATTGTTTTACCCCATAGAGAATATACTCAAAATTTGGCCATATTGGGCCACAAATGTCATGGAAGTACAGAAAAGGCATTTCTGAGACGAGAGACAGTGCCATCAGAAACTGAACCACTGCCAAAATGGTCCAGGCAGCTTCTGTTGTACGCTTGGACCTCTTTTGGACTTTTTAGTAGTAAATCACACATTTGCAATGTTCCTTTGGAGAGCTTTTCCTGTCTGGTTATCAACGTACCTGTTAAAATAGCCAGCAGTGGGGTAGAAGTGGGCTGGAGCCTGCTCTACAACACATGTACACTGAGAGAACAATTTTAACTCCCCTCCCCACCCCAACTGTTAAATTGGCCAATTCTTCCTGATAGTCTTTGCTGAAAGACTGCAGACTTCAAGACTCAGGAAAAGCTGAGACTATTTAGAAGGATTTAAGATTTAAAGGGTGTTCACAATCGAAAAACAGGCCCCTGATCACCCAGGAAAAAGTGCTATTTGGCTTGTAACTTAAAAGGAATAAATAAAAATGAAAATCTGAGTGTCTTGTTTTCATCCATACTCTCAACCTCCAGTATATTTCTCCTCAATCCCATCTTTCCCTGTAGGCACTTAAGAGTACAAAAAAGTGCTCACAGGTTGGTAGGTGTGAAATCTGGGACTTTCAGGGAGTTGAGGTGCATTGTGTATGGGATAATAACCTGAAAGATGATCCCTCAACTGCAATGGCCGAGCCTTTTCCCAAGGGAACCCTGCCGACAGGGACAGCCTTGGACAATGAAGCAAGGATGTCCTGAAGCTGAAAGCCTAAAAATAAATGCAGTCTCAAGGAATGAAGTGCAGAGGTGCGCTCCTGATGGACAGATGGAGAGAATTACTCTTTTACTGATTTTTGGCACCAAGATGCTTTCAAGGAGCTATCTCCCAACATTTCAATTTTGCTCCATACCATGTGGAGTCAAACCTAGTAAGGGGGAGAAGGAAGAAGTTTAGACACGGCTTCCAGCACCACAGGGGTCCTGGATCAGTAATAATCATTTACCCAGTGATAAATTGACTGTGGGACAGTCTGGCCCCTTGTCAGAGCACCAAGGCAAGTTCCTCACCTCAGGCAGTCTGCATTTTAATGCATCATTTTCAGCATCTTTTCCTCTTTTCTTTCCCCCCCCACCTTGAGGCTGACATTTTATTGCTTTTCCAGTGCTAAAAACTATCAGAAATAACTCTTAAAGCTTCCTAGAGAGATGAGCATTTCTAAAGCTTTTTTTTTTTTGCATAAATATTAGCTTTATTGGAAAATAGTTCACTTAAACCAATCAGATTAACACACACCAAATTATTCTAGTTTAAAAAAACCAAAACCAACTAACCTAAAATGCTTTGGAAGATAATCTGCTTCAGTTACAGTAGCAAACACATCATGGCAGCCTGAAACAAGTACTTGGGGTGTCTTCATCAGCTGACAATCAATTCATGTAAACACAGAAAACACCCCGAAATATTTGTATTTATCAATGTACCTGGAGTACACAGAACTGTTTTGTTGTTTTTCTTTTTTTGTAAAATCTGTATAGAAATATGCACAAAACATTGGCTTACATATAGTTACAAGTTATGGAGATGTTTATATGATGCTTCATGCTTTTTATCCATATATTTTGATTTACAGTGTGCATTAGAACTAGAACTTTCTTAAATGTACATTGTCTTTTTTTTTCACATTCAGGATAACTGCACTAGAAATATGCACACACACAAGTCAAATCTTTAATGGTATCCAGAACTCCACATAAGCTGCATTTTTATAGCAGCTGCAGAGATCAGGGAAAGGCACCAATTATCTTAAGAGAACAAGACAAGACCACAGTTAAATTTTTAGATCTAAAAGGGAAGCAAAACCTAAGATTAGAATGTTGTTACTAGATAATTAATAAGATACCAAAATAATGAAACAACTCTTCTATGAATCAACATAAAAATACATTTTGGGTTTGTTGTTTGAGAGTTTAGGTCACACTTAAATCTTCAGTGAAAAACCAGACCACAAGCCTCAGACTAATTTCAACCTTGAAGGAAGGAAGGAACATAAATGCATGTGTGTTCAGAAGTGTTCTGAATGCAGTCAGTGCCACTGCACATCAGAACCAGTTCAGTGTTTAGCTCTGTGACTCATGGGCTGTAATCTGACATCACGCTATTGGCTGGATTTATTTCCATTTCAATAACCTTTTTCTTACTTCTCTGCACAGCTTTTGGTCATCTGTAGCTCTAATGCTGCGACTCAGCCTGGTCACAAGCCATTTCATGTCCTTTCCGGACGTGTCCTTTAACAGGACTTCACATGTTGCACTTTAAACTGCCCAATAAAGACAGTATTTACTTTGCAGGGTGGAACAGAAAGCTCCACATTGACAGGAAGACATGAAAAAGCTGGAATTGGGAGCTTTAAGGAGAGTAAGAAATGAGTTTTTGTAACTGGCAGTAATTCTCAGTTTTGGGAGGCTGTACACAGTCCCAGCCATCAGGCTTGAGGAACCTCTCCAAGGAGTGCCAGCTCACAATGACAGTGCCCAAGGCTCTTCCTGTGGGAGAGGCTGAGCTTTCCTAGGGCCGAGCACATAAAACAAACGGAGAGATGCTCACAAACACAAAGGGACCGACACTTTCCGGAAACATTCCGGTCACAGCTACATCCTACAGGAACACCACTAACTCATGCACTTCTACTTCAAAAGGAACACACAGCACAAAGTTAACTACGGCACCCAAAGGGGCACACAACATCCCTAGCACGCCTGCCTAGCCTCGTGTTACAGCTCTCTGTGACAACGGCTACATGTCACAGCCTGGAGACTGGACACCAAATCATGGAAAAACTTTGGGAGAGCTTGACATCGACTGTTAGAGACAAGACATGACAGAGATGGGGAAGCCAAGACTGTACACAACCTTAGTGTTCATACTGCTTCATAAATCTGTGAAAATCATTTAACTACAAAACTTTAGGTAGAAAAATAACTGTAGATCTTGTCAACACGTGTTACTAACATGGTCTATTATTAACTGTTTAGTCAAGATACAGTGCAATACCTCTTTGAAATAAATTGCAAAGAGTCCAGAGAGAGAAAGAGCAAGAGTACCTCATTCCTGGCATTTTATAGTAATGTAGTATGGAATAGTTTATCCATGGAGGTAAGTCAGAACAGCTACTGTATTTCCAAATGGAACCCAACTTAGTTCACGGTAACTTCAAGCACAGCCAAAGTCCTTGAGATGAGGCAAGCCAGAAGCAACAGTTATCTAGACCTCAAGGAACTTTTCCTACACCTTCAAATACAAATCTTAAATATGATCACAGCATTTTCATCCAATAAAAGAATAAGCCAAAGAAAGAAAAATAAATGTAAACCAAGTTTATTTTGCTCTTAAGTAGTGTTCTTTAAGCACTACAGCATGGTAAACAATGTAAATTAGTATAAGTCATCTCAAAAGCCAGTTTTTTTTTTTTTATTTTATGAGTTGTTAAAAAGATGCAGCCTATTCTAACAGGATAAATATTTTAACCATTTCACTTCGAGTTAATGAAGGCTCACAAATGAGCAACACTCCTCATTGAGGAAAACAAAAAGCTGTTGTCGACAAAGCGACAGCACACACACAAAAACAAAAGAACTGTGTAAAAATAACTAACTGTACTGTGTTCCCATACTCTTTAGAAGTTGCTTTACAATGGGATGATATGCACATGATCTTGCTGCAAACTTGCCATACAACTTGCAAATACACGTAGCCTATAGCCTTACCACTCAGTCCAGAAAGCTGCTAACTGATCAGAACAAACGCAGCACTAGAATCCTCTGCTTAACAATTAATTCAATCTGCTTTACTCTTTACCTTTTCTCCTAGACTGCAGGACAGACTAGAAAGAAAATGACCCCGAATTAAAAATCGATACTCTTACAGGAAATTGTATTATTTTGCAATATAGTCTTTTACAAGTTACGTTTTGCCTATTTTCCCCTTAGCCACAAAATGGGCATGAAGTAATTACTTTGAAAATGCCTTAATTTTCAACTTCATGCAAATCTAAATAAAGATGACCAAACAAAAGCTTAAACAATGGAAGGATATTTCACAGAAAATTTCTTATACAAAAAACACATAAGAAAAAGGGCCACTAGGTGACATTTTAATTTACAAATTGGCATCATTTTGGTCAACAAATATCCAAGTGCTGTTTTCTTCTATCACAACAAAGTAGCTGTACAGAAAGAAAACTGCAAAACTTGTTTTATTTTTGTTTTTAATCGCACATCTCCTCAGGAATTTCATGTGGATTAAGTATGCCAGGTACAGACATCTGAAGTTTATGCTTTTCCTCTTGAGCCTGCCGAAGGGCTGTTTCTCTCTCCTCCAAGAATAAGTCTGATGTGTCTTCACCTGCAAATTCCTGTGATAATTCACATAAAAACATTATAGTTCATTGTCAAATGCTTTAGGCAGAGCAATAAGCTTCCAAAATGAGAGAGGAAACATCTTCCCTTCCTGTTCCCTGACAGGCTACTTGCATGGTTTTCTGTTCCTAAGGTAACAATTAACATAAAGCACTATTGAAAGATGTTCACCATGTGTTGCAGAATGGGATGCCACAGTAACCCAGCGTTTGGAGTGTATCACCGTTAAAGCAGAATCATTACAATTCTGAAATACCTGACAACTGCCGTCTCAAAACTAATTAACAAACTATTTCCTACAATCTTAGAATTCCAGCATGCTTAGAAAAATGAAGGCACAGCATTGCTGTAGTGAATTTCAAAACTGGTGCAATTCCTAGCAGAATGAAAAAAATTTGTTAAAACCAACTTATTTCCCATTAGATTTAGTTTTGCAGCTGTCCTAAGACAAGGATGGTGCGTACAATGTGAAACACAAGCAATGATGTTCAAGCTCAATTCACAAAATTAAATCCCAGTGAAACAGGTTCCATGAACATCCCTCAGTTACACAGGCCACTGGACAGAACTGTCACTGCATTTTTAAAAGATGCAAAATAACTTCTATTTCTCAAACGAACGCTAACTCCACACCATCCAAATGCTTTCCAACAATATCCTGCTGAGAACTGTTAATTTCTTGAGAAAAGCACACCCAACATACCTTGATTTGGACCAGGAAATCCCTTAGGTGTTCCTTGAAGGCAGGAATATCCTGGTTTAAACTGAAGAGTCCTGTTACGAACAGCTTAACCTGGGCACTAACAGCAAATACATCAGTTAGAATTCCAAGAGGTAAGAACCCACTGAGAAGCATTAGTGAATCATGGCACTTACTCTTGCAGGTGAGGAAATGCAGATTTGAGGAGATTAGCCACATACTCCTGAATAAACATTTGGTTGTTCACTGGATTTCCAGGGTTTAACGGAGTACTTATTTTTCCCTCTTCTACCAAGTTGAACATGTACGCAAGGATTGACGCATGCATTGTCAAACCTGCATAGATCAAAGTCAGACACACGCAGTTGTTATTCGGAACAGGATGTGCTACATTATTGTGATGTTCAAAGGGTATTTCCATCACCTGCCTCACACGCAGGCACATCCTCACCTGCAGTGTGCGAGGTGTCTGTGACCACGGAGAAAATGTGCTGGAGGATATCACAGAAATACGTCTGATAGAAACTCTGGGCAGCGGTCTCCTCCTGTGCAACGTTCTGTAGTAGGGTATAAAGGATCTGAAGGCCTACAAAACAAGCATTAAAAAAGTGACCAAGAGAACAATATTCAAACAGCTGCGAAATGTTGGCCTTTTCCAAAACAACACAAATATCCCAAGAAATTCTGATGGGCAGCAGGATGCCCAGCATGGCCCATGATGGCTTTGTGAGGCACTTCCCTGGGCTGGCACTAGAGGGCACTGCCTCCCAGACATGGCACACCCCTTCAGCTTCATTATCATATTATTAGCATATCATTAGCATAACGAGCCAATCACAGCACTTGATGAGCAAAACCCTCTATCCAGACAAGTGTTGGCTAATTAAACAAGGAAAGGTGATTTAACATTTAGATTTATATGGAAACTCTAATTACTTTACTTAGTGAAACACAACTGGATCACATCTGTTCTCCCCATTGCTAAATGGCTACAAAAATCAGTGGTGTGACAATTTTTTGGTGACACCATTTTGAGCTGGTGCGTCCCTTCAGCCATTTCAGAGGAGTGCCAATGCTCACGTGGCAAAGAAAGGAAGCAGAAGCTGTAATAGTGCTCTCTTCCAGCTACAGGAATGAAACAACAACCAAACACCACAGCCCATCTATGGATACCTGACTGACCCCTTGAAGCTGAGACAGAGGAATCCTCTTCTTGTTCAAATGCAGTACAGCATCATGTGAACAATATGCTAAGTGTGATTAAAGAAGAAAAAGAACAGCATTCTACCAGAAAATCTCTGATCTGTGTTAAACACTTCCATCATTTACCTGTATCTGCAACGTTTCTCATTGTGTGTTTGAAAGCCCAAATAATAGAATCCAGGACAAGTTTGAACTGTGCAGGTGGAATGGCCAGGAAGGCTGGGAAGCAGTGAGAATTTACAGCTTGGAGTAGCAAGAAGAAGTTCGTTCTATGTTCAGGATATTCTTCAAAGTCCTGAAGGAAAAGGGGAAAAAAGCCGTATCTCCTTAAGTTCCATGATAACACCTTCCATTAAGCAGAGCAAGTCAGTACACACTGCACACACTATAGCATGAGAACTGCCTTAGGGAGGAAATACTCAACATGACTGATCAGTACTGGTATTAATATATTTTAAATATTTATCAATTTTAGCAGTTAGTCCTACACTGACATTTGACTGAAGTACACTTCTGCTTCCAGAAGTGCAGCACTCCAAGGCCCCAGAAAAATTACCACTGGCTTAAATCAAGAGCCAACCAGAGAAATTTGAAGCAATTTAAGACATCCAACTGGACAGCTCAACTATAAACCAAGTACGCTTGTTTGAGCAGAAATTCCATCGAGTGCCACAAATGTGCTTTGTAACTGGAAAAAACCCAGATCAATCACAAGATATCACATGTTGCAATGATATGATATTCAGAGGGAGATGTCCTATCCTAGATTTTCAATATAAATACCTTGTTGATCATGTTTAATGTGCACTCAAAAACAGCATCGAAGATCTGAGGTATTTCAGCAGTGATGTGTCCCCCCAGCTTGTTGACAATGATAGCCATGGTACTGAGCACCTCGGGCTCCCGAGCGGCCGGGACGTTCCGCTGGTAGTCGATGAGAACTGCATCCAACAACGGAGGAACAAAGTTTTCAGCTACCTGGTTGGAAGAGTAAGCCAGGTTATAGCAGTGCAGCTACTGAACGAAGTCTCCAGCACAGTTTGTAGCCAAGTTCTTCGTTCAGTTACAGGTGACGCTTTTCCTAAGAAAGCTGGAATAGGTTCCCATGCTCTGTCTCCATCTTAAACCTCCTTGACTCCCTCTGAGATCACTCTCTGCTAAAATTAACTGAAGCATCTCAAACATTGCTCAGGCTTACCTCTTATGATCGTACTTTCTCCATTATAGTTTACACACCTCCTGAACCAAGTTCCTGTGCCCAACAACTGAACACAAACCAAAGTTCTTCCCAATTCTGTCTTGGGAGTTATTTGTATAAAATGCATCCACTTACCATCTGCGGATCATTGGACCTGCTCACCCAGCCAGAAATTAATTTTAAAGTTTCCCTTTTTACAGTCCTCATACTTCTAATCAAGGGCTGCTTTGTTACCATTTCACCTGGAAAATTTTAAAGCTTCAGTTAATTGTGTGAGGTATCAAAAAGAAAACAAACTCCAAACAAAAAAAAACCCCCCACCAAATTAACTTAATATTGTTACTAAGAATTCTTGGTTTTTATATCTGAATTATAAAGACTATTAAAGACTTCCTTTGTCTTTGATCTTTGCCGGTTGTAAAAGCATTCTCTGAGGCAATTGCAATCACAACAGTTGCTGCTTAAGGAGTTCACCAGGCTTACAGCCCCAGCAACTGCTTCCTCAACTTCACTGTGTCTGGCAATCAATCATAAATTCTGGCCATTAGATCAGCTGAATGAAATATGATTGATTTCTCAGCCACTTTTATTCTGAATTCCGAGAAGCTGCTTCAAGGTAACCAGCCGCTCAGTTACCAAGCTGCATTTAACATTCCAATTTCCAAGTACATCTTGTGCATTGGCCAGAAAACTGGGTACAGCAGAATTCAACAACTGACTCATTCCATCTCGTAATGAACTACTACAGAAGCGCATTCTACTGAGATGCCACAGACCCTAAGTTATCTGGTAAAAACAGGGGAGGTAATTGAGAATTCCCTCTGATTGCAAGCCTGGTTTACCATGACTTTCAGGCATCTTCACTCACACAGTCTCATCCCAAAACCCTGCTGACATCTTCTGAAGGAGTGAATGAGATCCTATTTACAGACAGTCCTTTAACACTCAAAACCAGAGTAAGCGAAAAGAACACAGGCTACAACTTCATCTCAGCAAGAGGCCTATTAATTCTAAGTAAGCATCCCTGGTGTTCTGCATTCTCCTAAACTTGCTCATTCATAGATGTTTCCTCCTCCCTCTAAAGCTGGGAGTTCTTTATTTGAATACAACTGTTAACAAAAAAAGATTTAAGTGAGCACTTTCAGTTCTTCTCCACCTTCCCAAACAGTAAAATTAACCTGAATGGGATGTGCTCTGAAACCTAATGACAGACACTGCTAACCCCCATTTTCAGGAAGAACATGAAATTTCTTACCATTAGCCTGAATAGCTGCAGAAATATTTTCACTTAGGCACTTGTACACATTCAGCATATCTAAATAAATTCTTCCAAGCTGAATCACAAAAGGGTGGCCAACTGCTTTACATGCTCTTACATTGGTTTTCAGAATGCTACCAAGCTGCTTAACTGTTTCAGGATCCTTTAGAATATCAACATTCTGTGAAAAAAATTAGAGTTCATCTTGGTTAGTGAATACAACCACCCTTTGGCCTTCAATATAAAAGCCCTAGTTTAAACAATTTATTTTATACACTGCCTTAAAGAATATATCACTCAAATTTATGGACGTTTTATAGAGATCCTGCTGTTTATTTCATGGCGTTTGCCACAACCTCCAACAGTGTCAGTTTAAAACTTCACTCTGTTTTTCTGCAGAAGTATTTTTGCTGCAGTGGAACAAGCATTTCTCTAGTTAGAGAAAGGAGAAAAACTAAGGAGATTAAAAGCTGAAAACAGAGAGACGGGGTCCAAAGAAAATGCAGTATGTTCTTTAGAGAAGTCAGGGCAGGAAAAGTAACTCAAGCTTGCTTAAATTTCAGGCCCTTAATTACATTAACTGCAAATGGATTGTCTCTTGTGCAGTGCAAGACTGTTGTTCTTTAATGTGTGGAAATAAAAGTATTTTCAAAAGACTGAAAGAAAAGGAAGATAAAAGTAACAAAAGATGTACTTTAAGCAAATGGTAGGAGAAAAAAAGAAGAGTGAACAGTATTTTTCTGTTCAGTATTTTTAACTTGTCTGTTATCCAAAAGCAGAGTGTGAAAGAGAGGCATTAGAAAAAACTACTGAAATAAATTCTGTACAGTAACAGCAGATTGTACTTTAAATCAGATTTAAACAAATATTCATTTTGTCATTTAAGTCTCCTCTCTCAAAACAACGCTTTCACTGTCATGTTAATCTCTGTCTTAGGCATCAGGTAATGAAGCCCAGCCCAGCTCTGTGCACTTAAAAGGAAAAATAAACCCAGGGCAAGGCAAACATTAAGCAGGATTTTTACCTGAACACAGAGCACGTTAAAATGTATGAGCTCACCTTTGTTGCCTGCTGAATGATGCTGTCCCACACCTGATTGGGCAGCAACATGTATTTTTCTATCAGATGCTCCTGCACAGTCTGGTCTGTCTGTGCTCCAATCATGTATCCAACTGCTTCGTAAAATGTGTGCACCTGATGGGAACAGCACCACCACAAACAAGGAGGTTAAAAAGGACCAAGAGAAAACTCAGTTTTACCAGACACGTTAGAACTGTGAACTGGCTCCCATCGATCCTGAAAATATCTTTTTCCAGGTGCCAGACCCACTCTGCCAGAAGTTTCAGTACATTAGTGCAGGTGCAAAGTACTCTCATTTCATGAGCCATGCCCTTCCCAGACAGATTTCACTTTTCTTTTTTGAAAGGAGTGGATTTTGGATTTTCCCTTTTTGGATTGTTCCTCACCCCCTCTTTGACAAATACAAGAGCTGTAGGTATATACTGTTACAGCAGGATATTGACTTTTCACAATGCAGAAACACGAAAGTTAAATTTAGCTCCTTCTTTCTTTGTTAAAACATTCCAGAAATCAAAATTCCAACTAGACACATTTTAATTCTGCTTCCAAGCATTTCAACTCAGATCTCAGCAATGCAAATTGATTGTGGAATTTATACCCTGACACTGTCCCTAACAAACACTAAGGAATATAATTCAACCCTTGCAAAAACCCCTAAATTTCAATATGAAGTAACTTTGCATTGGTCTTTAGGAACTATCCATAACCCCAAATCAAACCTACCTGCTGTGGCTGAAGGTCACAGATGATTGTATTAATATTGTTCAGGATTTCGTCAATAAATGGCATGACCTCTCCCACCTGAACCTGGACAAAATGTCGGCGGCATTTTTGTGCTATTTTGATGAAGGTATCACAAGCCATGTCCTGGACACCATCGTGGGTTTCTAAATGAAATCACAGCAGTTACTGCTTTGTATTTTCCCCCCTCACTTCTCCATGTATAGGCATCTTTTTTAAAAATAATTAAAACAGCAAATTAAAAAAAGCAGATAATTACCATGCATAAATTCAAACAGCTTGTTGACTACTGTCTTCAAAAATTTCCAGTGAGCTCTCAAAAACCGTGGGTATTGACCTACTATATACATTATATTTGATGCAATAATGGCTTTATTGTCCTTTCCTCGCTTTTGTTCACAGAGTCCCAGGAGATCCTACAACACAAAAGATTCTCAGTTTCCTCTTCAAGTTTGTCCAGGTCCATTAAAAGCATTAGAAGCATAACATCCTGGAAGGAGCTATATTAAAGATGGTTGCCATAATCAAGTTCAAAATCCAAAGAAAGAAATAAAAACCCAAAGCAGTGGGTTAAGATCAGGGTGATGCAATCATTTAAGTTTCATCCAAACCCTGATCACTGTGTTTTAAACTAAGGAATCTCCATTTTAAATATAACCTAAGATTCCTGCAGAGGGAGTTCAACAAGTCTCACAGGAGTAATAGTGGCTGAGTACCTGACAGATAACAATACACACTCCACATCAAATGGAAGAAATTAAACTACATCTTCTGTATGACTTGAAGCTAAATATTCTATAAGAATCTCTGTATGACTTACTAAAGTCCATTACTCTTGTAAAATATTATCAGCATATTAACCAAACTTTGATCAATGAAAACACAGATACAACAAAAGACCAAGATGCTAGGCTAGTTACAATCATGGGTTACTTTGCCACTTTGCTGTATTTCATAAGCAATCCCTTTTCATCTCTTTTGCATCCCTAAAGAATATATTTCATCATGAACTAAATTTTATCCGATGAAAAGGCTACTTGGATCAATGCATTGTTCATAGCTAACTTATTTATCACCCCTAAATTCAGGATATAAGATTTCCCACTAATTTATTATCCCCCTGCATCCAAGGCAGCTTTCTAAGATCACAGAGCAGTATTTCTGCAAGCTTGGTTTCTTCAGCATAAACTGAAGTGTGACCAAGCTGTTAGTTCTGCCCCACCATACCTTAATTACTGTAACCAGGAATCTCTTTTCATCTTCTTCGTGCATGGCGCCGCTGATGGAGCCGATAGCCCAGCACAGGGTGTTCAGATTTTTCCACGACCACTCAGTTCCATTCACTTGATTGTGAAGCTTTTCAGTCATAATTCGTTCCGTGTCTGCATAATCCAGATGTGTGAGATAAACTGAAAGACATCAACGTGGAACATTTTAAAGCAGCAAGCTGGATCTCAGCTCCGTAAGCGACACAAAATACCACTGAAGCCATCAGGTAAAAGTGTAATGGTTCTCTCCTAAAGTCATGACAGCATGAGGTAATAACTGAGGCAGAAATTTGTTACAACTATTTTAAAGATGGATAGTAAGTCTTATTGGAATCTGTGTCTATTCTAAGAGATCTCAGCAAACCATCCCATGCAGGTGATGTGAAAGGTCTAAATCAATGCATGTCCCTCATGATGCCAAGGCAAATTATTATCAAAAGGCATCTGTACTGATGGTCTATAGGGAATTTGGGATTGGCTGCCTATGGGGGACATTATACAGTGTGTAAGCCCACGTATTTTCTTCAGCGCTGTATTGTAGTGTCACCACATTTGCTGGTTGCAATAAGCCACAATTAAAGCAGAGCTGGTGCTCCTGAACAGGTCTAGGTGGAAGAAGTATCACAACTCAGTCACTTGCAACAGCCTGTAATAGGATTAGTGCCTCCAATATAAAACCCTAAATCCCAGCAAGTCAAGAGCAATTTAAGGCCAGGTTCAGAAATAGATTTTTACTGTACCACAGAATACAGCTTCCACCACATTCTCCACCCCTTTTTTCCCCCAAGAGAATCTTATAGGTAATACAACATAAGCAATGTAAACCCAACCTGCATTTTCACATAAATAATCTTGTATCTGGCAATATAACTTAGGCTCAGGACATTCAGTAATTGTTTCATTCATTCATTTCATTCAAAACAAAAATGTTTTTCTCATTCCGCATGAGAATGTATTCCAGCAATTAATTTAACACTGGCTACATCCCACGCAGAAAGGTGAGAATAAAAATACCCACATAGACTTTGTATCTCACAGCTTTCCCATGCATACATTCCTAGTACATAAACCTGCTGCTAAACACTCAGTGTTCCCATCTGCATTTGATAAAACAGATTTAATATTGAAGGTCTAATGTCCTAAATATCTGACAACTCTGCTCCCTTTGCTCCCTCAAGTTGCAGTCAGGACTCTTTGATTTTTTTTTTTCCTGCCTCAAAAAACTCATTGTCACCGCAATACCTAATGACAAAATTAAGTCGTGTATTACTCCTCCACCAGGTTATAAAACACTACATGCTTCAACCAGAAAATTTCAGAGCAGCCACTGCCTCCTCCCTTTCCAGTCTGTGTAGTACTCCTTGCTGATAACCATCTTACCCACATAATAATTCAGATCCTAAGACAGCACACTCAACACACCGATGCAGCTGCACAGACCCACAGCACACAAATGCAGCCAGATCACTTACCCAACGTTTCTCTCATATTTTTATACAAGTTTATGGAATCCGTATCCTTCATGAATTCCCGTACTACCTCCCCTTGATCATTTTCCACAACCAGGACTTCTTCAGGCTTGGCCATGCGGCTGACCATGAGCAATCGGACCTGGGGGAAGTTCAAACTGCATCAAACTCCAACCCCAACACACTCCCAGCTCCACAAGTGTCTCCAGAGCACTCTGCTCAAGCAGCCTCAACCACAGAAAGGTTATATCTAGTACAGAGAAAAGGCAACTAACAAGCCATTAAGGATAGAGCCTGGTGACTTCTTGAAACCCTCCAACGAACAAGCTGAGTACTTAAAAAAACTCCAACCTATACAGTATTTATACTTTCCAGAGGTTCAAAATGCTTATATCATATTAGAGGTCTTTTAAAAACCACTTTTCCCAAACACACAGGTTTTCCTCCAATTCTAACACTCCAGCCTTTCTGTTTGAAGAAACTGTTTAATACAGATTTATTTTAAAATTAAGTATCACATTAATACTCTTATTATATACTGGTATAATCTTAAAGTATTTTCACATTGATTACATAACTAGAGTTGAATAAACTATCAATTATTCAAAGAAAGATGAAGTTTTCTTATGTCACGTGTTCCATGAAGCAAAATCTCTAATTCACAAGCAGTATCTGAATGTTTAGAGTGCCTTCACTTGAGCATGGATTACCTTGGACAAAACAGGCAAATAAAGCTGTCTCCTTGGAGGAACATCAAAGTGTTGACTTCCTGAAAGCAGCGGAGAAGCAGACGTTGAGAACGGACTTTCCCTGTAGAGCTCAGCAGCTAAATGGTTCCAATACTCCAAACAAATCTTGAAAATTTCAGTTTCTTCAACTTCTGATACCAACAACATGTAATGAAGAGCCTGGAAAAGAGTGGTTTAAACATCCAATTACTGAATGTATCTGCAGATCAAACCACATTGCTTCAAGGTCAGTTATCTAAATCCTGACAAAATGCCAAATTAATCTAAGAGTTTAGAACAAGAGGCATTAACATTGCAATGACATTACTGACAAGTCAGAGTTGTGACTGGCAGAGCAACTCAAAACCAAGGACTCCTGTCAATTATTGTTATTTTCAAAGTGTGTTTGTATTCTTACATCTGAAATAGCCTGAAGACATCTTAAAAAATGCCATCACCAAACCAGCCTGTTTGTAAATTATCAAACTCACAGCCTCTGGAGCTTCTGCAAGGCATTTTCAAAAACCCTCACCAGCTGGTGTCAGTGATTGCTATTCTCAAGACTCTTACTGCTACTTTGTTCTGGATCCTTTGACCCTGGGATACCACTCCAGTCATCTACCAGAACATTTTCAGCTTCTTTCCTGACAGAACAGCCAGAGCAGGCTGAGCAGGGAAAGCCACTGATGTAATTCTGACAAGCTCAGATACCAACCTGAGAAACTGAAACTACACAGACGAATTTTTTTTGCCTAAGCTTATTATGCAGTCCCTGGTGAAAGATACCAAAGCAATTGCCCATTAGTGAACAAACGGAATGAAATTATAAAATCTCAAGATATTTTCATGGCTTAGGTACTACAACTTAAGAGCATTTTAAAAGGTAAAGACCTGATTCAGCATCTCCACCTACAGTGTCAAAAGAGGGATTCAGAATAGCCGTACATTAATCTTGACATTAATTTTACTAAAATAACTTCTGTAGATTCCTCTGGTAGTCTCCAGAGACACAATGAATCCATGGAACAATTTCAAGAGATCTGCTACCTCGAAGCGAAGGGTAGGAATTTCACACAGAGCTTTCTAAAGAAAACCTGTACCTAGGTTCTATTAAACCAGAGCTTACAGAAGTTGAATTTGCAACCGTTTTAGGCAAGCCTAAGAACTTTGTTAAACATTTCGCCATTCTACACAAGACTGAAAGTCTTCAGAACCCAGTTTTGTAAATGTCTGTTCTAAAGAAGAATTTAACATAGCTATGCCGGACAAGAAAAGAGACAAGTACCTAAAAAAGTGCACTCCAAATTACACCAAATTGCAAAGGACATGCAACAGCTTCATCTATCTACACAGGTCTTCCTAATGCAGGCTCAGTAGAAACTTGAGCCTTGAGCTGTCCTCCCCAATTCCCAGTTATTTTGAAAGCTTACTACTTGCAAATTCAGGAATTATCTGGAACTATTTAAAATAGGAAAGTGATAGTCCTCTGAGCCCATCATCTAAATAAGCTACAATCTGATATTTGCAGCCAATTTTATTAATATGCGCTTTTTTTTTGTAGAGGGCCACCTCCAGAAGAAATGCATTGAGAACCCTGGCTGGAACAAAGACTGGAATTCAGCTAGACACACTGGATTACAGCTAATCCACCTGCAAGATATATTTCCCCCTCCCAATGGGATCTGGTCTACAGGTTTAAACTGCAGTGGTGTTTTTCTTCCCCTGTCTCAGTTCCTCAGCCTATAACCTCCAAACCTGCCCAGGGCTTGATTGTGGGCATGGGAAGTGCTGCTTCAAGGGGATATGGAGCCACTTTCATCCCTCTGCAGTGCAACAGTGGCAAAAAATTCACCACAGAACAGCTCAGCCTCAGCAAAACTGTTATTCACAATTAGAACACGACAACTGAAAACCCTAATTTTGTGATCTACCCCCATAGCAGCATGAAGCAGTACCCTGAGTGTTTAAGCCTTTCCAACCCTTCATTCTCATCTGAATCGCCAGTAACTGCCACAATCCCAGTGTTTTTTCTGTCACAGTCACTTGGTAAGGCCCTGCCACTGACACACACCGTCTTTATTACACAGAAACAGTCTCATCCTCGAGGATTATTTGAAGTTTCTCTGTTAAACTTTGGGAAATGGCAAACTAGGTACAAGTACGTAAGGAAGGAAGAACTGCCCTATAGTGTGTACTGGACCCTAGAGAGCACCTCTGGATGCTCCATGAAAACACAGAGTGATGAACTCATAGCAAGACACCTTCTTCATATGAGAGTTAAACAGAAAATGGGGTATGTGAAGACCCATGGAAAAAAATATATTCATTTACTCTGAAGCACTACTTGACACTTCCATGGAGGAACAAGTAAGAAGAGGGAGAGACGGAGTTAAGTCTTCAGACACTGTATTGGTACAGGATCACTGAAAACAAAATGCCATTGATGCATACTAGGAAACAAACATTTTGAAGGGATTTTGTATTTGTGATTAGTTTTTTTCTCTTACCCACTTTAAGTACAATGATCTAGAAATTACATTAATATCATGTCCTTTGAGCATGAGAACATACCTGCTACATTTTAAAACCAGATAAACCAAACAACTTACCTCCATTAGTGTTTCCCTCAGATTTAATCTTTTTTCTATAAGTAGACCATGTTCCTTGAGGAACGTGCAGAGGAACAAACTGAGATTCTGAATGAAGTTCTGTTCATCATCTTTTCCATTCGAGTATGCCAGTCGGATATTGGTATTTAAAGGAAGCATCTAATACAAAGAATACAGACATCATCAAGAATTTCCCTTTTTATACACAACTACTGTGTATTAACAAATATCTTGTTCTTTTCTTTTTAAGGAAGAACCTCCAAGATGGACCAACATTGCAAAGAGAGGAAAAGACTGTCAAAAACACCCTGCAACTGCACACTTCTAACACAAATACAATGAGGGAAAGACTTATGTACTGAATCTGACCTGCTCAGAGGGGAACCATTGAGCTATATAAATTTGATGCATGGCTTTATATGGGAAATGTTTCTATCTGTTCAAAAATTAAAGAGCAACTTGCAGAAGTTAGGTCAGTTTAGGCCTTGAGACAAATAGTACACATTTCCCCCATCAGACAGCCCATGTGCTCAAAACATCTCTTGAATTAATCAAATCAATGCAGCAGAAATACAGCTGCAATCAAGTCAGAAAAATACACCTGGCATCTTCTGATCAAGCCAAAAATACCACCAAAGAACAATACTTTTCCTGTCAAGAGCTCTATAATGAATATAAACTTTTAAACTCAACTAAGTTCTACAGAAACTTTGTGATATGAAAGTCAAAAAGAGGTTTCTAAAAAACATTTACCTGTTTTAACTGCATCATGGTCAGTGTAAAAAGCGTTACAAACTGTTCTTCATACTGGCTTACACTGACACCTGCAATCTCTGTGAGGCACTTCAAAGAGACATTTCGAAACATGGGAACATTTAAGAACTATTGAGAAAAGAAAAAATACAGAGTATTACAGAAGTGTTGCACAACTTTTCTGCAACTCGTATTTAAAGAGCTGTAATTTTTTTGCAAGAATACCTTGTATATTAGTGTGCTGATTAACTTGGTCTCAAATATATATCCCAGAGGAATCCAGTTCAGAAATCGTAGCAAGGTTTCCAAGGTTGCGTGGACTAAAGGAGCATTTTGGGAGTTTTCCTGTAAACAACCATTAGAGTTTATGACATTGTGACACTGTTAGGCAAAAGGGGGGAATTTTGACAACATCATTAAAGAAGTATGACTTACCATCACAAACTGACACAGTTGAAATATCTGAGAGAATTCATTGCACATGCTGGAAAAAAAAATAATTAAAAACTAAGCATTTCCACAGTCCATAAATCAAATTATCTGTGCACACAAGACAGGTCCTGAAGACCTACACCCGTGGAGGAATTCAAAAGCCACCTGGCTTTTCCCCATTTTCATTGTAATAATGCATATTTCAAGTAGCTTGAAGCCTGCTGTGCCTGCAAATTCCGGCTAAGGAAATACAATCAGTCAATGCTGAATGCTCTGTTAAAAGTAGAAACCATCAGTCAACAGATGCTACTTGCAGCAAGGTACAAATCCCTATGTATACAAAATAAGTTAGGGAACCCCTAGGAGTTCTGCTTCAGAGAAAAATCAGTAACCCTCTTGGGCTCAGAAATGGAATTACACCACAGTAGGTGTTCACACAAGGGCTCCAAGTGAGAGCAAGCATTTAGCAGCAAGCACAAAGTCTACCCTATTCAGTAAGACTTAAACAGATGCACTTGCCTGTCTTTCAAATGCTTAGCTTTGACTTGAGTAATCTGGCCGCTGGAAAAATCAAACACTTCTTCACTCAGCAGTTTCAGGATCACCATGTTGTTCTGACAGAGGCTCTCACTGGTCCTGCTCGCTCCCACAATATCGCTGATAAAAGTTGGCCAGTGCTTCGGCCACTCCTGTTTCAGGATCTGCAAAGTGAAGCAGTCACATGTGAGACACACAGCAAAGTCAGAGACTTTATAATAATAACGAAAATGTTATGAACTGTGACTTACCTGAACAAGAATCATATTCAGTTTCCCAATATACACTTTCTCTTTCTGGAGAAGAAAAGAGAAGAGTGAGGTTTTTGCATAACACTCCCCTCCCTCATCCTCCCCTGAGAATTCTTCACTTACTTCTACGCACGTTGGGTCAGATGAGGTCTTGATAATTAGGCCAACAACGTATTTTTTAATACCTGCAGAAGAGGTAGGAATTTATTTTCAGCTATGCCAGATATCATAGATGTAGCTACAAATATTTCTGAATTCAGATTCTGCATGTTTTTAAACAAGAAACACCTCTAAGGACCAATAAACATGTGTCAGTGAGCAGCATTCTTGTGTGCTACATGGAAAAAACACACCTGTATCAATCCTGACAGGATATTTTAGATGTAGAAAATGGCTTTACACTTGAATTATTTCAATAAACCAAAAGGAAAACAGACAAGGATTGGAGTTTCCTTGCAATAATTTGTACCAGATCAAAGTGAACTCCAAAAATAAACAGAACTTCCCAAGCACGACGCCAGTTTTAATGCCGAGTTTGCTAAAACTGCAGGTGATGTATCAAAGCTTTCAGTCAGTGCACTGCACAAAGAAGTTCAGAGATGCTCCGGTCTACTTGGGTAACCCATTTTAAAGAAAGGAATTTCTATGCACAGCATTTCAAATTCAAACACAGAACTTAGCAAAGCTTCCCCTGTGCAATCCTACAAGACCAAAACTTAAAACTTCATTCACTAATACAGTATAATTCATTTGAGTGTGAACTACTGCACTTCTATAGCATATATGGATGCTGTGAGTCCACAAACTCTTAATAATAAATTCTACTTTATTGCTTTTTCTTTTCTTTGCTTACATTGGCAATTGGCCAAGCAGGGGCACAAAGCACATTCACAGCATTCATTTTGTTGTGTTCCTTCTACAAATGTTTTTGAAGTAGAGTTTTCAGCTCTACCACAGAACCAAAAAACCCCAAGCACTGTAGGAAGCTACACTGCCCGAAGTTTCATTTTGCCACCTAACCCTCAGCTCACTCCAAATTACTCAATCCACAGAAACAATGACTTTCCAAGTGACAATATCCATGTCTAAAACCATTCTGTACAGAAACACCTGACTCCCAGGAAAAGGCACGCACAGAGGGCCTGGAGTCACGACCCAGGTGAACATTCCAGGAGTTCAGCTCTGACACCGCACTTCAAACCGGGCAAGTGTCTTCTTGTCATAAGGAAGTTTGAGAATCGGTGGATGCTTTGCTATTCAAATTCATGAACCCAAAAATCTCGTTTCAATCATTTCTCCAACAAGACAAGTCAGCTGACTCATGCAGACAACATGCATATGGCTGAAGGCTTCAGAAGTTGCCACTTTAAGGAGAAGAATGTATTCTGTTGAAGACATAATCCACAGCCTCTGTTTTAAGTTTTAAAGCTCGTCTAAGACTTCACCAAATTTAGCAATTTTTTTTTTTTTCAGGCTTAAGCAACAGGATTAAAGGGGACAGTTTATTAATTGCATCCTCATGAAATCTGGAAAAACTAGATCCAGACTTTGAGCCATTAGATACATACTAGACAGGAGCTGTTCTACAGGTAGTTCCAATTACAAGTGGAACTATTCATCAACTGGGATCAATTCATATTTCTCCAGGAGAGTGATCATTAATAAAGTAAGTAGCACTGTCAGTCACTGGGTAAGAGTTATTACCAAGCACTGGTCTGACATCATAGGCCTGATCTGATATTTTAAAGCTAAAACACACACTTTGCTGAAGCATTACAGTAATTCACAAATGAGATATGAAAGCCCCCAAAATAATATGGAAATAGGATTGCAGTGCCAGAACTAAACTATTATGACCATCTGCCAAACCACTAAGGGAAGCCTACTGTTGCAATTCTTTGCATTTCTAAAAGGAATTAAAAAGTTTATATTGTTCTTGGAGTTCTGACTGCAAATCCATGGTATTTTCCAGCTTGCTGCATCACTGGTATTGTGCTATTCAGTAACAATTTGAATATTGTGCTGCCATCGGATCTGGCCTTGAGACCAGCAGAGAATAGCTGCTCTGCTCCACAGTTCCTCCATTAAAAAAATAAAAATAAAGTAAAAACGGTGACCACAGCTCAAAAGAACCTAAAAAGTTTGTTCCTTTTCACACATCATGCTGCAGGCTCCTGAGGTCCTCCATCCAATGAACAAAGTCATATTCTTAATCCCTTAAAAGGAGCAGCTATCCAATTCTCTAATGCTCTTTTTGGCTCAGATGTAATTTTCTACTTTTTTTACTTCAAGCATTGCGGTTTCTGCTCCACATTTAATAGCTCGTTTCTTTATCATTCCATAGGAAAGATAATTCTCAGCAGAGCAAATATATGTCAAATTTATATTCCGATGAAAATCCACCCAGAGGCTCATTACCATTTTTCAGTAGAACATGTCCAAAAAACTGTTCAGGGGTAGTAGTCCATGGGATAAGCTAAAACTTATCCCATGGAGAACTTAAAAGGAAGTGTTATGCTAAGGAGCAAGGCACAGGACATGCACAAGCCCCACAGCCACTGCCTAGAAGGTCTCCTGCCATCACAGAAGCAGCTGAACAAGTCTTGAAGATGCCAGCACCACCACTGCCAAGTTCAGGCCTTTCACTGAGCCAAGCAGGAAGAGACAGACAGCGCTGGAAAACAGAGCTTCCAATAAAACAAAACAAAAGCCACACCAACCACAACACCCAGGACACACGAAATGTTCTTCAAAGATCATCTGACCTTACAACTGCTCTGATCTCAGGACAACCTGCAAGCAAAGGGAGCAGATTCTGCTCCTGGCCTGGACCAGCCTCACTGTTGGCATTTTCTGGAAAGCAAAGCCCAGGAAGTGCTTTTGTACAAAGTACCATAAAAGGGATGATGGAGCAAGGGCATGAACTCAAGGCCTTTTAGAACATTCCTGGATGTATATTAGATACTGTCATCCTTCTGTGAAAGTTGCTCCTTGACAGAGAGGCAAACATCCAGTAAAACTGAAACACTTCCGCGAAGGAAAGTTGTTGTCGCAAGTGACCTGAGCTACGCAATGCTTGGAGTGAAACTGGAACAGTGAGGAACGTCACGTTATCCAACATGAGTAATTTCTGCAGCCTGAACTTGAGGAAATATCCTACGGTTTAACCTTTGGATGTGCTCTAGGAAGCCATTACCTCTCCTGTACTCTCTGTACCCTGAGCACAGGAGTTCCTGTCACAGCCCAGTACAGCAGGTAATAACCATGGACACAGTCAGCAAACACACCTGCAACAAACTCATTTCTTGTCCTCAAGGCACACAAGCACAGCCTTCTGTGCAGAAGCATTTAACAAGTGTCAAAAACTGTGTCACAGGGCACAAGCAATTAACAAGTGTCAAAAATTATTCTAGCTGGTGCTGCAGAAGCAAGATCACTCTAATTTACTAAAATTAATAAAGTCTCTGCTTATATTGAAGAATAATAGGCATAAATTCATCAGGTGGGCAATGTAACTCAGCAAATTAACATTATTTTGCAGTGCTTTCCCATACAGTCCCACATATCACCTTCCCCCTTGGTGGTAAACCAAATCAATCCATAATCTATTTGCTTTTCAACAGAAAACTAATTAAAACTCTGAAAACAGGCACAGAGTTTGTCTTCACACACACAGGAGTGGCATGTAGTTCATCCCCCCTTCATTACAGAGAAGCATAGAAACATCTTCCTCATGAAGCAGGCCAGGATTTCCATTAAAATATCTCATCACTGCACAGAAAAGCCTCCTCTACAGCAGCTTCCACTGCATCAAAAGCTTTACACTCAACTCCAGGATGTTCCTGGAAAACATTCAACTACATCTCTGAACACTTCACTTTTTAATTTCAGAATGAGAAAAGTTGTACAGGCAATTTGTGTTTCATAATGAAGAAGTGCTTTATCCATTCCAACTCCAAACACTCCAGACAAGCTTGCTCTATTCAAGGGAACAGTATTTCATTTCACAATGCAGGATTAATGAAACCTATCACTGCACTGAAGACCAGAAAAGCCTTTCTTTCCAGGCAGGTTTTTACATTGCCAGAGAAAATCCTTTTGCGACTACAGCACCTTAATCAAATGCCATCCTTTCTAAGTATTATTAAACAATCAGCTCTAAAGGATATTGGAGTTTAAAGCAATTTAGTATCACACCTTAATAAGCTGAGAATTTCAACTTGAGAATGATGGCACAATAGCCTGGCAATCAGCCAAGTTCAGCACTGCCTGGGATGCTCTGGAATACATCACCCGCCTCAGGCCTGAATGAAAACCACATGACATCATTTGTGTACCTCTAAGAGCCATTCCAAGCACTCTCCTTGAGGACTGAATAAATCACCCGGAGCAGGGCTAACCCATTGCTGGGGGCTATGACCAAACATGTCTCAAGGCTGAACATGCAGGCCAGGCATCAGATTTAACTGGATTTTACCCCTTCTGACACCCATAAACTCTACTTTTGTCTACAAAACCAATCGGTCCAAACTCCTAACGCCAAAAGCAAACCAAAAATCAAGAAAAACAAAAAGCACAGTAATCACATTAGCATTGTAAATTGGTTGTTTCGCCCAATTCTTGTTTCAGAATGATGTTAAGATAAAAACGAACTCTTCAGAAGTGCTTACGAACAACAACACCTGAGGAACAGAAAGTTATTTTATGAAAGTTAAAAGGTTGCAGGGCCAGAAGAGCTCAAACCCAAAAGCTATTTTAAAACAAAAGCAAACTTCAGAACAGAGTTCCAAGTTAGAAGAACACAGCTGAAGAGAACATTTTCCTCCTTGCATTTGAAATTCCAGGCTGGAAGCTGAAACCTCAAAGCATTCGGACAGAAGCAGTAACAAACCTCTGGCTAACCTCAAGGCCCAGCAAGTCATTCTGATATACAACTTGTTAAAAACCAAAACAAAACTTTCAGAAAAGTTACAGTCCAACTTTAAGAAAAGTTCTGTAATTGACAACATTGCATTACTTCTCCCCAACAAGTTTCAGCGAAGTTGTTCCAAAAACTTTTTTTATTCACTCACCACTTAATTCAGGTCTGCTTTTGACTTTAACTCTTAAGCACTGCTTCTGCTCCAAAGGGGGAACAGTGTTTTTCTCACAAATGCATTTAGTTTCCTCTTAACCAATAGTAAGATTTGTCAGCTGCATTTCCTACACAAACCAACCAGACATGCAGAAGATATCTTTAAGACATTGAGATAAAAGGCAAAACTTTGAAACCTGCATGATTTGCTTTGCATGTCGCTAAGCATTCCTTTGTATACTGAGTTTCAGTTTCCTGCACACACATTCCACTAGTGACACTTCAAACAGGAAAATCCTGTCAACCAAAGAACAGCTGGAGTCAAGGAAACCTCAATTTAACCAGCCTTACTATCTCCCAAGTAATCAAGCCACCTGAATGAGCTCTGGAGGAGTTCTTTTGCACCAGCCAGTATCATCAGCCAAATAAAAAAATTTAAAAAACAACCACCACAGACCAGATCAGACTGGATTAGAGATGAAACAGATTCTCCCTCCTACACCACTGAGGCCAACCTGGATAAAATGCCATGGGCACAGTAAATACATTTGGTTCCTCTTCTACCACACAAGTAAAAGCCAGCTAACCCAATTTCCCTAAAACAGGATTAAAGTCAATTTCACAATTTTAGTTTGGCTCAGTGCAAGGGAAAATGTTTTAAAAGCTGAACAAACAACACCCTTTTGTTAGCATAAAGGGTTTTTTTATTTCCTCTGGAGCTTTTATAGGTATGCAAGTCAGGAAAAGTAAGAACAGAATACTCCAAGATGATTACACAACTACAGACAGTAACTTTATTTTGCCTTGTAACATATGGAGTTATTGCATCTTCTCAGGTGGCAGGAACCACTCCAACACCACTGTCACTGTTAGAGATAACATGGCCCAAAGCACAGCCAGCAGCAACCTTGCCCTACCACCACTATTTCTCAGCTCTCATATGCATTAAGAGCATGAATTTTAAGACTTTTAATTCCTGAATTACATCCTGTATTTGGCACTTGTTCAGTTTCAAATTATTAAGTCCACCCTGTCATATCTATTCTACTACACCTCCCTTCACCAGTGGGCAATACTCCAAACTCCTTTTCCTCCTGCTCTGGTCCCACAGCCAAAAACTTTAGGAAAACAACCTCCAAGTGCTGAAACTAAGCGCTCACAGTCAAGAATGTAACAAAATATGACTGAGATACTCCAATAATTAAAAGAACAAAGAACAGTTAACTTTAGCTAACTAAGGTGCTCTTTTAGCTTCCCAAAAGGGCATAGCTGTGTCTGAGCCTTAGCTGAAGCTCTTCCCTAGGACCCCCCCGACAGCAGAATGAATGGAAAGGTCACTTTCAGTTTTACTTTCAAAGACAGCTCACCTTTTGTCAACCTATAGCTGGAAGGAATGGGGAAAGGTGAGAAGAACAAGCACAAAACTGTAAGTCTCTCTCTATGCATTTGTTTTCATCAACAATTAAAATTCTGTTTTCATTAATATTGTTTCAGAACCCAAGCACTGGCAGTAAAAACTTAAAGCATGTCTCAGCGCTGTTAATAAAAGCTCACAGCAGAACACAGAAATCTGCAATAGTTTAAATTAGTTCCAAAGCCAGCTTTTAGTAAAAAGCCAAGTATAGAATGGTGACAACATTCAATGTCAAGAATTTAAAGAAGTTGCACTTAATGAAGTACAAGTTATGATGTCTTGACAGCCAGCCATGTGAATATGCACTAACCCTGTACCACAGAGTACCCTGCATTTACTGCAGCCAACGCCTAAAAGTCACAACATGGCAAGCTATAGGGGAGGGAAAAACCCATAAACCAAACACAGCATTTCTTTTAAGACTGCCAGCTTCCTTGCATTGATGGGAAACTTGGGGTTACCCTACACTGCACCAATTACAGCACCCTGCCTGTATATACACTTAAATGAGTTAAACCCAACTACACAGTATCTCACTGCCCAACAGAATGAGCAACCATCAATAGGTAAGAAAGTAAATTTACTTAGTGTTTCTACTTTAAAATCATTGTAATTGCTTAGGATTCCAAAAGAATTACACAGATCTACGCATGGTAGCAAGCGGACCAGAGAGATTACTAGAGAATTACTCCGAACATTGCTGGGGCTGCACACACAGCTCAGAGAGGGTGAAGAAACTCTCCTGTGCCATGTACAGAGAATCAAAACCTCTACTTCAAAGCCAGGGGCTCACCACAGATGTTTCAAAACTATCAGTCACATCTCGTTCCCAAATGTACAGAATTTCAGCTGTCCACCAACGCACTGAGACCACTGTCACAGAAAGGAAAGATGTGGTTTCATCATTCAGGAGCTCAGATGGTCATAACACAGAAAGTTACTAAAATTGTGTATTTGAAGCTGAAAATTAGAGAGTGACAGTCTAAATATCAGTTAATACAGAGTTATGAGGAAAAGACAAAAATCCCTCCCTACCTTCGCACTGGTTCCTTGGAAGAATCTTCCATCTTGTTTTTATCACATTTTCCAAGATTTGCAGTCCATAATACTGAAATTGGAGAAGGACAAAATGTGAGTACATTACTGTAGGACTAACTAACTTGCAGGACTCTCATTCAATCAGACATTCACACTTAACATCTAAGACTTCAAGATTATTAAACTAACAGTTTTATTTAATATATGTCTATTCACCCATTTATTGAGGTTTCATGCATTGTATTTTCTTGTTTTATTCTTGGCTATACTAAGTCCTGCTGTTTGATCATGCTCACACCAGGAGGGGGGAAAAAACAATAATGAAAAGCCCTCTGGCAGACAATTTTGGCTATCTGGAAAAGTAGCAGCCAGATATGAATTTGTATCATAAATGACTGCTCCTAAGTTAGAGTATTAACCCAACCAGGCTCCTAAAATATTTAGCAGCTTGGAAGGTGTCTCAAGCTTCCTATTGTTCCTCTAAGAGCTGGAAAAAAAAAATCTTGTCTTAGCATCACATGTCCTGACACTGGCACTTTCTAGAGAAAGTATTTCCCATACTTCACTGGTGTGTTACTTTAGGAACAGCAAGACAACCCACAGGTTTATTTAATTTCAATACCCACCCCAATATGGCAGCTATTTCTACTATTTAAAGATGAACTTTTGTGCTCAGTCAAAGAACAATAAAAATGTGAATAAGCTCTTGGAAATAATTTTACCTTTCAGGAATTCCTTCCTATGTTCTTACCCGAAACCATTAACGTTGCAAACGGCCATTCCCTCTGCCCATTTGTCCCTACTGCCAACTCACAGTAACAGGGAAAGAAGTTTGTCATGATATGATCAAAGAACTTTAATATGTAAAACCCCATTAGCATGAATAGACAGGAGAGAAAAGGGGATGAGGAGTTTTGCATTTACTTTATCTGCAGTGGATTAGGAAGAAAAAAAAAAGTCACATCAATGCCTGAAAGGTAAACTCAAGTTTTCACAGTTCCAAGTTTGGCTGAGAATAAGAGTTCCTCTTTAAAATGGTTAGTTGTTACACAAAGTAGGATCATTAGCATTTCGACCAAAGGGATCATACAGACTTTAGTTTAATTAAAAAACACAATGTAGACTGTCCCAAACCACATTGCGTTAAAAGAGCATTTTTGCTGTTCTCATCTTAACATAACCTACACATCCCTGTGCTTCTCCATATGATCCCAGTTCCCAGGAGGTTTTGGGTGCACATCCTGCATTTGCAAAATATTCTGTCCCCTTCCAAAATCTTGGGCACCAAGAAAAATTATGAATTGCAGAAAGTTGGCAGGGCATTTTTATTTCCTCCATGGTCAGCAGCAAAAGCTTATCAACTAGATTTTAACTTGCAAATGGACTTAATTACACGACACAAAAGCTAAATGAAATCAAGGGAATTTTCATGAAGGAAAACGTGCAAAAACATTCTTAAGTAAAATGCTTCACAGGAAGTGATTTCAGCCACTGCTAAAAATTTACAGACACCATCTGCAACTGATCCAGACTCACAATACAAAACATACTTACAAAAGCTCCTAACAATGTTGACAGTATGAATATTTATATCAGACAGTGCTAACTTTCCTGAAGCACATCTAAACTCTAGTGGAATTTCTTTATTCTACAGGCACACACATTAATTTTTCAGGTATCAGCCTACTAGAAATGTTCATTTTGCTTAAAAACTTTTTTCCACAAGTGAACTTACTTAGCTTTTACACCAGAATGGCAAGTCTAGGTTCATTTTAAAAAAAGCACTATATGACCAAATGAAACTGAAATTAAAAACCTAACAACAGACTAAGGCCAGGCCTCATTTTTAGTGGGTTTTTCCCTCACTTGGAATTTCCTTAAGTGAAAGAAAAGGACAGACACCTCTAGCAATCTGCCACACCTATCCCTCATTACCTGCTCAAACATCTTATTTGGGTTCATGGACCTTAAGCTGTTCATGCTGTAAAGCTTTCTACTCATTCTTTTGTACCTGTTGTGACTTCAGTTCTGCTCTCTGTAGAGTCTTGTTCGTGTCTTCCTCAGTCCTAAAACCATTCCTTTTCCCTAACACCTGCATGTGACACTGAGCAGCAGCAGCAGTAAAATCCCTGTGCACAACCCTCACCTGCACACCCTCCTTGCCATACCACCTTGGAGGGGCTCCATCAGCCTCAACATTCTGCAAAGGGCCTTCTGGGGTTCTTAATTGGTTTCATTTGGTTTGATAGTTTTAATTACTTTCATTTCTCTGATAAAGAGAGGCACTGCTGATCAAAAAAGTCACTGATACCAATCACAAAGTTCTGCCTTTTAATCAACTACGGCAACAGTACATGTGAACACATCTTAACGCCGTGTAAGACGGAAGCCTTTCAAAAACTCATTTGCTCCTAGTTTGCTTGCTGCTAATTGTCTATCACTAATTCATTGCCCAGTTATGAAGATGAGGGACAGGCAACAGCAAAGACTCGAAAAAACCCCATGAAATGATCCCCATGGTAGAAATTTCTATGGCACCCTTATTACTTATTTTATGCACCGAATCCCTTTCCCTCCCACCTCCCAAGAAACAAAAAACAATTGATGAACAGAATTCAGTTAAAGGGAATCAAAAGGGTAGACCTTGTGGAGGCCTGCCGTCAAAGCCTAGCTGTGTCAGTTGCACAGGAAGACACCCCTTTTCTTCCTATTACAAGCAATCAACATAATGGAACATTATGATTAATATCAGGTAGTGTTAACAGCTTTAATTAAAGAAAAAATATGATTGCATAAAAGCCAAATGTCATAGTGCATAAATTTAGCACCAAATCATTTGCAATTTATGTAAATTGAAGAATTCTTTACCTGTTGCTTTCTTTCTGTTCCTCTAATCATCTCATTTTTCACAAGACAAATTTGAGTTTTTAAAAATACTGTTGATAAATCAACTTAAACATTAGTAATGTCTGTCAGTATAAAAAGCAAAGTTTACCAGGCAAGCAAACAGGCAAACACTGTTACTTAAAGGTGCTTAAAGGTGTTACTTTGAGGAAGTTCTTTAAACTGTTTTCCCCTCAACTTCAGAGAGCAATGAAAAAAAATATGAACTGCTTCATGAATACCACATGATTTCAGAAACCATCCAAACACAATTTTTTCTGTTTGAACACAGTGTGTATCCAGCAGAAAAACATGCATGTCAGTTATTTGAGATAATAATCATCAAACTTAAGACAGTGAAAACACATTTTGATAATCTTTTTGGCTCAAACTTCACAGGTCTTAGGTAAAGCATTTCAAATTGCAGAAAAGGCCCTGAACACTGCCCATTTTAGCCTCTACCTCGATGGATGGATTTCCAACAGCAGTACAAAGCAAATGTGTTCTGCGCAGTAGCAAAGAACTGATCTTGTACTACAGACTGTGAGGTGCTTAACCTTCACTGATTGCTCAAAACCTTGGTCTAATAAGGTTTGTGTTGTCTTTAACACACCTAGGGACACATTTTCTCCTCAGTTACGTGCACATGGCTTTCATTATGATCACAAACAGCCAAGCACTTATCCAAGGACAGAAATGTGGCTCTAGGAGACTTTTCATTACTCAGATTTATACAGACACAAAACCAGTCTTGGGAAGTGGCATAATGTTTGCATGGGCCTTCAAAAAAATTCTGTGTATCCAATTTACCTCATCCTCAAAAAAAAAAAAAAAAAGGAAGGGAAGGGAGAAACTCTTGTCAATGTAAAAGGAGGTATGAATATTTTTTTCATTTACAGTTCTTGTTTAAAGCCAACTTTGAGAACAAGACAATTAAAAAAATGTGGTTTGAATCAAGAAAGTCTATGGCTAAAAATGAGATACCTTCCTCAAAGTTTATGAATGGAAGAAAGAGGAAAACCAAATAAATAGAAGTTAATTTGCTTACTTTGGTATTCATGTTCTGAGAAAACTCCAAAATAGTATCAACTCTTGTCCACGCATCAGGATGTTCTTTTAAGTGAGTCAACACTTCTTGTGCCATTCTTTGCTAAAAGAAAATTTGATTTGAAAAAGTGTTAGCATTAGATTATTTAAGAAGTTATATACTGTCAGTAGAGATATTGATATCTAGAATTTCATTTAAATTACTTATCTAAGAGTTAGGCAGAACTCAACCAGCAGCAACAAATCCCTTAAGCCTTCTTCTGTGACAGCTGAAGTTAGTAACAGCCAACTCCAAAACCCAATTGATGCAGGACAGTAATCACTCACTTCCCCTCTTCCATACTGAATGATTCATCCAGACCAGCAGTGAACATGCACACAGTACAGGGAAAACCTACAAGGGAATGATATTCTCTTCCCTTCCACAAAGTCATCTAGATCAAATTTCATTCTAGGGCACCCAAACTTTCTAGTTCCAGTGGAAACACTCATAACAAAGTGACAGCTTTAAGGAGCACTGTATCATGCTGCAAAGTTGTTGATGGAGGAACTGTTGATTTTATTTTGAAGAATCACAGAGCACAGCATTAGAGGTCTACAATCCCTACTTCTGAGGAATCCTTGGTGTACCTAAGAACCTACAAAACCATAATAAAAACCTACTGGTGGAAGGGAGTTGGTCATGCTAATGGTTTGCTCTTCCTTGCGACTGACATTATCAATTATGGTCCTAGATGCTGTGGTTTCTTGAAAAGCTCATCTAAAGCAATTACACATTGAAATAGCTGAATTCATTTTAGCCATCCTTTTCAAAAGCCTGGATGTCCATAAGCATTTTAAGGGAGCCAAACTGATGTCAGCCATTTCCAAAAGTGCAGTGTACTGGCAAATCTTGCTGCAAATTGTATCCCCCTACAAGCATCAGCCACTGCCTGACCAACAAGATGGATATTTTACAACACGATTAACAGAATTTACTTCACCACTCTTCCAACTGCACTAGAGCCAATTCAACAGACTTAAAAAGCAGTTAAAGCTTTACTTTAAGATTAACTTCAACAGCTAGAACTTACTACAGCCATGCAGATTTCTAGTCTCATCCAAGTACATACCTGAGCTAATCATTAACTGGTGGAAAAAAGCATGTATTTTCAGTAACTTAAAAACCAAATCAAAACCCAAACTCTATATATGTAAAATAGAAGAAACCAATAAATTTGGCATGGGATTTAAAAAATAGAATTGGAGGTTCTAACAGAAAAGAGCAAGGATGCCTAAACTATCTGTACAATACTACTTGCACCCTACTACTTGATATGATTGAGCACAGTGGAGCAACTGGACCAGCAAGCAAGTCCCTGCAGACTTCATATGGACAGGTACCACACAAATATTCTGTTAAAGACCACAACCAGTACAGCCATATTGTTACAGTATGACATCAGAGTTAAAAAAAAAAAAAGAAAAAAAAAGAAAAAACCCAGCACTTTTAATACACTTCAGTTTTAAGAGGGAAAGAATAGCTGTATTACTTCCAGGTTCAATCTGCAAGTGTGTCTTTATATTGGCCTCCTGTCTGCTTCTAATACTGGTGACATATCCCAGGATCAAACTTCAACACCCACAAAATACAGACACTCCATATTCCTTCTCCCAACACTGAGAGGTTTGCTCTCATACCCGCTAACCCCTTTTCTGGACATCAAACCCTGCAGTTTCATAAACAGTATAAATTTAATAATAATGGTTAATCGAGAACAAAGCCTCATGGTGTTGCTGGTACCAAAAAGAAATTTGCAAATAATCTTTCTGGACGTGTAAAGATCTAACAGATCAATGGAATTAAGAGGCTGGGATGAGTCCAGGTAAACATTTATGAGTTGCATGAAATCTCCTTAGTCATCTGTTGCACTGGGGTTGCGCTTTCTTTTCAGAGCAGCATACCCAAAAGAGCTAAGAAAAAAAAAATGTAAATCTCTAGGACAGAAAATAGCTTCTTTCTTGCCTAATATAGATCAGTAGATAACAGTTTTGCAAGCAGAGATAAGAACTAAGCAGAAGGAGGAGACAGGTGAATCTGAAAGCAAGTTCAGCACAGGCCATTCAGGTTGCTTTCTAAACCTGTTTTACCCTGACATTACCCTGACCTATTCCAGGAAAACCACTGGTAATCTCCCAGTTTTAATATTTAGTTTCCTCAACTTCTATTATTCCTGTCACCCTTTAGGATAGGACTTGAGCTGTCAGACTCCACAGAGAACCATTTTTTCCTGCAGGAACTTCTGAACCCTCCTGGAAGAGGGAAAAGTTCAGACTCCCTGAAATGTCTCCACTTTGGAAATGTACTCAAATAGATGACCAAAGTTTCATTGAGGTGACACTTATTAGTACACCTATTTAACTGAAGTTTATATCATAATTCACTTCTGCCAGTTAAATACCACCTCTTTAATTTTTGCTTCTTTTTACATTAGTTTTCTAAATACTGGAGACTTTTCCCAGCTGTTTCAAGTGAAGCAACTTCTCACAATGCCAGAACAATGGCAATTTGATCATTGTATTTAGTGTTAATCCTTTATTTTCCTTGTAAACCTTCCCAACTTTTTCAGCTCTCTTCAAACCAAACAATATTATAAGCATCACCTGTTTTGTAGGGCAGTAAAACATAACACAAAACAAGTGCTATAGATGTCCATACTTTTAAGCAAAAGCTACAAGGAGTTTTCTGTCATTCAAGCACTTTAAAAAATTACATACAAGCACTCAAAATGCAAATATTTTTAACAACTACACAGTATTTCAAAACCTGTTGGAATTCAAATTAGTAAGCATTACAAAAGCGCTTTTTCTTTTTTCCTAAAGAGATACACAAAGCAAGTATAAGCAAGTATATCATTGCTTACTCTAACAGCTGAAAAGAATAGAAAAGCATCAGCTACTTTGTCCCATTTAATTCACTTACTGTTGTGCAAGACTATCTTAGTAAGAGATGCCTGACACTGAAACTCCCCATTTGTTGAGCCTGAACAATTAAAATCTGCCAGAAGAGGAACTATGCCAACACCCTTGTAGCAATACTTGCTCTCAACATTTAAGTCTTGTTTCCATAGGTCAAGGAATAGATAAAAGCAATACAAGATTCACTTTCAAGGCAATATATGCAAACACAAATATGCACAGACCCTCCATTTCAACTTATTACTTCACAATCTGCACCAAGTCCAAAGAAAAGAGCGCAAGAAGAACCTGTGCAAACTGTAATGGGAAATAAAAAAGACCAGACACAAGAAAGGAACAAACTCTTCTATTAAATATGCATTACATGCTTCTTTATAAATACAAATACACCAATAACATCACTAAGATTTTTCTTTTACATACAATTCTTCACTGAAGTCAACATTAAGTTTATGGCTTCACAATCCTGTCCATGACAAAAAGTAACAGCTCAGACCTTCCTGATGAACTAAGACAGAAAAGGTGAGCTGCAGGCAGAAGTGTCCTCACCAAATTGTATTTGCTTATAATTCTCAACAGCAAAAGGCAAGCTAGAAATAAACATACACCAAGCAAACATTTTTCCAAGTATCACTTCAATGTGAATTCACATTTCACATGACTGCCAGTGACATTCCAGTCACTAGCTCAGTAAATTCACTAATTTTACTGATTGTTATTGAAATGAATTGGTTTTGCTCAGCTGATTTGCTGTAAGGTTAAACATGGTCAATAAATATAGGTTCCAAGTCCATCTTACCTGTGCACCTTCTCCATGGTACAAGCAGTTCACCACATTGTCCAAGAGATTGATATCCAGTTTCTGGTTAAAATCCAGCAGCTGACGAGCTGCATGGTCTGCTAACATTGTCATAATTGCTGGCATAGATTACTGCAAAATAAATTTTTAAAAATTGATCAATTAATTGGAAATTATCAGATGCAGCTTCAAAGCAAGTGCTTCAACTTAGCTCATTTGTCTCATTGAAACAAGATGCTTATGTTAGCAGTAGGAGATAACACTGAATACAACACTGCTTTGATTGTCGGGCACATACAAGGACAAACTTTCCCCCCTCCTTGAAAAATTCACACATCACTACTCCAACTCAACTCTCAGGGTCTGCAACAGGTAAAACACAGAATAAGAGTCTGACTAGAGAATGGGCTGTGTTTATCAGCACGCTAGGACTTATTTCAAAGCAGGTATCAACCCCTACCAGTCCCTAAACATGTTTGCTGGTAGAAAAGCCTTGTGTCACTACAACCAAAACCCATACTGGCAATCTCAGCGAGTATCGAGTTCCCAAGGCCAACATGCACATTCAGAAGCTCAGTTCCAAAAGCTTTTTAACACTTGGGGTATGGAGGTGAAACGTGATCTACACACAGAGCAAGAAATTAGCCAGAGGGCATTTTTCAAATAGTTGGGCAAAAAAAAGAAAACCACCTTCCAAGTTAACCATATACAAGTAAAAAATTACCACTGAAACTAAGTTGACTGAAGGTGCTTTGAGAACATGAAGCAAAGGGACTGTTAAATCAGCAGGTTACTCTGTGTGCCACGTGAGATCACTTCAAACCGAAATGGAATTCTACTGGAGGTTTCAGGTCCCCTAAACCCAGGGACACATGCATTAACTCTTTGTCCTAGATAGAGCAGCCTTGATATTATGCAAAGGGAGTCAGGTGGGGTATGCAGTTAAGATTCTTTACCAGCCAGAGACTGGTGCAAGATAAAGACATTCATGAAAAGCAAGAAAACAAGCCAGAAGACACGGAAGTTTTGATGCCAAGTTATGCTCTACCTTTTTCACACCATCCTCCCTCCCCCACACTGAAAATACCTAATCAAGTTTATTGCCCTCTTCTCACAGTCAATGGCAATTCTAACACATATTCCCACCCTGCCACCTACAGTACACCTCTGTGCCACTCACCCTCCTTTCAAACCCTGTAAACCTAGAAATCTTACATAAAACTGCTCACTTAACAAACAGCCAGAAGTCTGGACCAGTGAAAGATCAATCAAAGAGTTACACCAGAGCTGTTTGCATACTCAGAAAGATACAACCTGAAACTCTTCCAGAAACACACCCCATAAAGTCAGATTTGCTCTTACTAAATAACACCATGTGTAAGTAAGAATTTGGTTTATGCTTTATGTATTTAAGTCATGCTCAAAAGTAAGGAGCAAGACAAACCTGTGCCTCAACCACAGTAATTACTAATTAAGTGAAAGTCTTACAGTACCATTTAGACAAGAAAAATCTTTTGTTTAGAAATGTGTATTTGCAAGTAGTCTCAAGCAATTTCTTTTACTGCTATATAAAAAAATAGCTTCAAATCCAAATATTTAAATTGGATTTTCAAGTAGAAAACGTACTATTACTACAGTAACATAACTCCACTGAAGGCTCCATCTCAACATCCAGTCGTCTTTTTACAACATGTACCTGGAAAACTGGAAGAAAACAAACATCAAGTAGAGAACAAAATAAATTAAAATTAATGCTCCATCCCTGTTCTTCCTTCCCTCAACTCCTAACGTTATCAAAACTGCAACGTTAAGTTTGGAAGCAAGAAACACAACAGCAGGAAAAGCTGACTTCATTCTGCATTTCATTCTTTTAACTCAGGAGGACACTGAAAATGTCACCTGGCAGACAAGGGGCAGTGAGCAGCACCTCTAGAAGGAAACTGCAGCCACCAAGAGCCTCAGAGCAGTTAAGGCTCCCGCAGCCACTCGTGCTCCCAGGCACACCCCTTTCTGTCCACATCTGGCCGCCACGGCTGAACCGGGAAGCGGTTTCCACACTGCAATAAATGTCTAGAACCAGTCGCTCCTCAGGTAGAACCATTCATTTCAGACCTGAACCTCTTCCGGTGGTTCTCAGGCTGCCCTGAGAGCGCCAAGGAGGAGCAGCGAGATCAAGAGAAGTTATTCACCACATGGAAGCAGAAAGGAAATGTTTTCAATAGAGCCCTTCGCCACTCCCAGCATTATCTTCAAAATGACCTACCTACTTCGCCAGCCGAAACACAGAAATGGCGGCTTTGTGGCCAACACCAACTGCAACTAACTCCATCTCCCACTCCTAACACCGTACCCACATGAAGCTCATAATCTATGATTTACTGTACTCCTACACTTCTCCCTCCCCCATCAGGCCTGAACTCCGGAACAGGTTTAAGCCTCAGCTCCAAGAACCACCACTGCTCAATTCTTCAATAAATAGGCAAACAGGAAAAAAAAAAGTTTAAAAAAAAAATTAAAAATAATAATTTAAAAAAAAATCTTAACTACAACTCAGCAAGAATGTGACATCTACCGAAGGTCAAAAGAACTGCATTTACAGCACTGTTTACACAGTTATCCCAACTCTCAATGACCCTGGACCTTTAACACAACAGTTAGCTTGTTGTGGTAGACCCGATTCATTTTGGCATGCTGCACACAGGAATAACAGCAGGCACTTAATAGTAAGAAACGCTGAGCATTCACCGTGAATCCTACAGCACCTTCAACCCAGATATTTAAAGCTTATTGGGGGCAGCGACTAAAAAAAAAAAACAAACCCACCCTGGGAGAGTCACTGTGCCCCATTTCTAAGCACGCAATGCAAATGAATTGCCTCCCTCTTCCAAGAAATTAGCTGCATCACTTGTAAATCCCACCCAGGAGGGGTGAGTGGCTCTGAAACGCAGCGCACGACAAACGCGTTCGCATCACACGCCACACACCAGCAATGGCAAGGAAACCGCCCCTTCCCTTCGCCCCTTTCACACACACGAGAAGGAGAAGGACATGACAGATTAAGTAACATCTGCCCGACACCTCGGAGCGTTCATTTTCGGCTGGAAATAACTCACACCCACCCAGCGCGGC
>VZRL01003270.1:233993-293539 GCA_013397895.1 Origma solitaria
TCGGAACCGGCTCAAACCGGTTCAGACTGGGAGATTCCATCTCGGTTTAGTTTTCAGCCCATGGCGCCGCGGAGCGTTTGGAAACCTCGGGGGCCCCGCCCAGGCTCCACTCCCATTGGTCCCGAGATGTGCGGCCGCGAAGACGGCCGCGGCGCTGATTGGTTGCGATGGCTGTCAATCCGCTGCGCCCCTAGGAGGGGCGGAGGGAGAGAGAGGCGGCGGGGGGGGGGAGCAGAGGGGAGCCGCCCCCTCTCCAGCAGCGCTTTCCGCGCTAAGAGGGGGGGCGCAGCTCTCTGATAGGCCGAGCCGAGCTGTCACTCAGAGGCGCCCCGCCTCCAAGTTCACAAAGCGCGGGCGCAGGCCTTGCCTTGCTCTCATTGGCTGGCGGCGCTGGCGGCGTGACGTGCGCGCCTGAGCGCGGCTTTCGGGGCTGCGGCGGGAAGGGGCGGGAAAGGCGCGGCCGTTGGGCGCCCCTGGGCGCGTGCCTGGGGTCAATGGCGGGAGCGGGGCGGTCCGTGAGGGGAAGGGGCTCGCGGAGGCTGGGCCGCGTGAGGAGAAGGGGTTTGGGAACCTCTGCTCAATGAGGGAAAGGGTCTTGGGGGCCTCTGCTCAGTGAGGTGAAGGGACTTGGGGGGCTTCCCTCAGTGAGGTAAAGGGGTTTGAGTAGACGGGTTTTCGGCGGGCTCTGCTCAGTGAGGTGAAGGGAGTCGGGGGCGCTGGCCCGTGAGGGGAAGGAGTTTGGGGAAAGGGGTTCGGGCACCATCCCGTTAGTGCTGAGGCGCTGTTTCCACGGGAGTGCAGCGAGGAAATGGGGGCACCCTGTGTGTGAGGGCTGTATGGCGATGGCGGGCTCCACCCCGGCAGGTCCCTCCGAGAGGGAGTGAAGTGGAATAGAATATCTCAGGTGTAGAGTGGGCCCTGTGAGCAGCAGGGACAGCAGCCCTCGGTGCGTGCCGGCTACCCCTTATCCCAGCAGTCCTGTGCTCTCCACTGAAGCCTGTACAGATCACAATTGTGGTGCGTGTCCCCTCCTCTACGGTACCTTTGTCCGTGGAGTATCCAGCTTCCTGCAGTAGCCCCTTGCAGCTGCCCTTGAAAGTGTGCTTCAGGCAAGGCTGGCTTTAGGTTTGTCCAAATCTCGAGCTGTGTGAGGTGCATGTGAGGTAGCCAACGTGAACAGGGGTGATCTGAGGGCTTTTCAGTGACTGCACAAACTCAGCAGGCTATGGTTGCACATCCCATCGCTGCCTGAAGGAGCAGAGAACGTGCTTGCTTTCACTTATGAGTGAAAGTACTCTTTACCTACTTACGCGTTTCTCCAGAGTCTTACCCCCTATTTTAAAAAGCAAGTTACAGAAACTTACAACTCACTTGTCTGAGGAGGCTACTATTTTGAAGTATTTAGACGCCTTTCTAGGAACAAACTTTCTTTTTCTTCAGTTACTTTGTTTTTGGGATGGCATTAGGCTGGTCAGTGAAGTTTGTTATGGAAGTGATACTTTTGATTTGGGGAATGCCATCTTGGTGTTTTCCAAAGGAAACTTTCTCTATAGCTTTGTTAAGGTGGTGTTCACCTGTGCTATGTCTGGGAGTATGGGAGGGATGCTTAAACACTCTTGCACAGTTTAAGAAAAAAAAGTGTTTTGTGGTGTGGAGGCTACTCCAGAGTAGTGGGAGTAGTGGCTAAATTACCACTGGTGTGAAGTTTGTATCTAGCAGGCAGGTACTGTGCTGTTGCTAATGTCATAAAAAGAACACTTAAGTGTTTTTCAAGCCTTTGTGGGCTTTCTGACTTCACAGATAGTGTGTGCTCAGCCATGTAACTGCTGGATGAGGCTCAAAACCTGTATTTTTTCCATATGATTTTTTTAATCCATACCTTCTGCATAATGCGAAGGTTTAAAGTTAGGCATCTGTGGTCATCCCTAAAAGATTGCCAGTACAATGAAAACTGTAACAAACTTGAATAAATAAATCTAATTACACATATTTACACTGTCCTGATAGCCTGAGCAATTCTAGTAGTGCTGTGGGGATTCCAGTTCCTCAGTCTTCATTTTGTGGGCATGTGTTATGTGGTTTCTTTACTTTCTTTCTGGGACAGCTGGGGAAATCTTGTATTCAAATACATATTTGTGTTTTGGGCAGAATCTGCCAAATCAGGTCCTGTGTGATATGTTACTGTACTAAACTCCTCAGTTAAATTTCTTGGAAAAATTTTTGCAGCATTTAAGACTTGAAGAGCTGGAATGTGAATGGTCTCTTTTATTTTTTATCATGCCTAAAAGGAGCTGCATCCTGTTAACATCTGTGTCAAGGTGGTAACAGTGCTTTGTTTAATTCCCCTTGTTTGTCTTGCTCTGGTGGGTTGGCTTGTGCAGAGTGACTGTAATTGAAGATAGCACTGGAGCTGCTGGGGTTGAATTTGAAAGTGATTCCAGTAGAATGGACAGACATAGCAAGCTGTTGGTGGGTTAAAAGCAGGGTTGTAACTCTAGCACTTAGAATAAACAGTTCCTATGTGTGTTTTGATGTTCTATCTAGCTCTGGTGTTCAAAACAAACTGATGTAAGAGACCAAAAAGTCAGATTCTTTTTTTAACTCCTTCTGCTTGCACAGAAGGTTCTCCTCTATTTTCTTTTTGTGTACGTATAATAGAAAAATGTTCAAATCCTTGAATCAGTTTGTTAGATGAATGTTAACTGTTTTGGGAGTAGATGCAACTTCACAATTTCATCAGGTGTTGGTAATGCCCCAGATCACAATGTGGTTTTAATCAATTGCAGTAGTAACAAACTCAGCAGGGGTTGGCTCTGCCAGTTTGTTTGCTAAATTCTGTGCTTGTGTCGGGGAGGGTTCCTGGCTCATCTGTTATCTCAAACAGCACATTAATTTTTTTTAGAAGTAGCCTTTCTATCTTCCTGCAAGCTGTGGTCTGAGAAAACTGAACTCTTCCCATCTCCCTTCTGTAAGGAGGCAGGTGAAGGTTGGTACAGAAACTCAGGGCCGTCAGTAAAAAGCAGCTGTTTTAGCAGGATGAGTGTATGTGATCACAACTTTCCTCACACACATGCTATCAGGAGTTGTTGTAAGCTTATGCTTGCTTTTATGTTGCCACTGTTCCCTGTCTGTTGGCTCCTTTATTAGATGTTCAGTCTGGTATTTAGGCCTTACTGGAATCAATAGAAAAATTTGCTTGGGTTTCAGGTCAGCAGTGTGGCCTGGTAGTGATAAAAGCTAACTGCACTCTAGGCTGGATCAAAAGGAACATAATCAGGACATCAAGCGAAGTGATTCTTTCTCTCTGCTGGTCACTCGGTAGCTCTGTTTGGCACACCATGCTTTGTTTTTGGCCCATCACCACAAGAAAGATGTGGAAAACCCTGTGCAAGTCCAACAGAGCCCATCTCCAAGGTGCAGAAGGGACTGAGGGTGCGGGGATTCTTGAGGCTGGGAAAAAAATGGGTGAGGGGAGACCCAGTACCTCAAACCAAAGCAGGGAGTGGAAACTCTGTGGGCAGAATTAAGTAACTAAGCTTTTGAGGTCTATTTGTTCACAGGGGCCTCACAATTTGTGGGAGTTAATGTATTTTAAATGCTTGTCTAGTCCCTGCTCGCAGTGTTTGGTTGATGGGATGGGCCACCATAGTCTGAGAGTGTCACAAAATAAAGGTAATGTGGATGGGCAAGCAGTGCTTATTAACTTTCACCCCAAAGCTAGACAGCTGTGTAGTGCTCTTATCTTTTATGCAAGTTTTTTCACACTTTAAAGCTTTTCTTTTTGTTTTTGGACAACCTCTCTGTAAATTTTCTTTAGCAGATCATCTCCTTTAGCTGTGGTCAATTTGGTTTTTCAGAACCGGTATGATTTTCTTGGGTTGTGTGTCAACATTAGGGGTTGTACATCCAGGAAAGCTGAGGTTCTGATAGCAGGAGGAGTCATACAAATAAGAGAAAAACATCACATTAGTGTCATAATTTCTTGACTGGTGAAGTAGGACTTGTTAATGGAAAGACCAGGGAAGCGAATAAAATAGAGCTGGGGAAATAAGGCAAAGAGAAGGCAGGTGTTGTGTGAGGCTGAAGTGAAAGGAATGAGGCATTCGGAGGAAATTGCCAGCTGTAAATTTTCAAGGATGTCTGGGCAACACACAACTAAAACAATCTGTTAATGTCATGAGTGTCATTGTAAACAGCTCCAGCCTCCACCTCATCCTTCAGGAAAGGCCCTTTCCCCATCCATGCCTTTATGGGGGGCGTGTCATGACTGCAATTTTCACTTTATCATGCTGTGTCCATTGCCAAAGCTTTCTTCTCAAAGCAGGGAAAGATGCCTTGTAGTTTCCACTTTCTCCTGCAGCTGTCCGCTTAGTTCTGGGATTATTGATGTGATAGGACCAGGAAATATGTTTGGCTAATGAAAGGAATGCAGAGAATTTGTTCTGTACTTCCACTCTTGCTTCATGTCATTCTAGGAATGGCAGAACTAATCCTGCCTGAGTATCCTTCTTCTCACTAAGCATCTGCTGCCATTCCTAATTGTTTTATTTTTTTCTGTTTGGAGAGCTTCTAATGTACTTTTTTATTCTTTGATTATTTTGTTTGACTCCACCTTTGCTGTGGCTTTGGCCAAACAAATTTTGCATTTAGTTTCATTTATTCTTGTGTAGGAGAAAGCAGCTGGTCTGTTTTGATGAATGTCCCAGATCAATGATTTCAGAGAGGCTGGATGTAAGAAGAATATTAACGGCATTTGCAGATGAGCCTAAGTCAGGTGTTACAAACACAAGTAGGAAGAAATAATACAACACATAATCTAAAAATCTTGGAAACAGGAAATTGAATGTAACTGAGCAGAGAGGAGAAATAAAACTGATGTGTCCTTGGGGAAAAAAATGAGAAGTTCAGTACAAGGGAAAAATTGGAAAATAGAGCTGAGGGGGGAAGTGGAGGGCAAATTAGGTATTCCTTTGCTTGGTGGCAGAGTAAAGGAAAGGACAACATAATTAGGGAGTATCTGTGGGCATTGCTTGGAACAGCAGCAGGGTAGTGGCCTAAAGTAATTTCAAGAACACTCATAGAATATTTTAACTAAACCTGGGTATCTCATTATCAATATGTTGTAAACAGATTGGCACAATTTCAGAGATGATTGGTAATTAACACTTGAGGGAGTAAAGGTATGAAATGTGTGAAACATGACTGAGGAAAAGATAGATAGGGATATATTCATCAATAAACTTCCTGAAGTGATGAACTGAAATCAGTTGATGAATATTTTGAGATAATTAAAATAGCTTTCATAAAGGTTTAGGCATTAAACTTCAAATTGTAAAATAACTTTCACAGTATGTACAAATCCATGAAAAACAGATTCTAAGAAGGAACTGAAAAAAAACCACTGGGAAAACCACTCTATATTACAGGGAATAAATTCTCCATCTGCAGTCCTTTTAAGATGTCATCTTTTTGGGTGTCTTACTGATAACAGAAGGCTTCTGTTAGCCAAATTTTCCCTGCCATATTCCTGTAAATTGTGCTGATGCTGAAATGAGGCGAGAAGGCAAAGGTAAGAAATTTCCCTCTTGTCCTAGTCAAGTTCTTCAAATAAGTGAGTTTACAAAATTTTTACTGAAAAAAGTCTTTAACGTGGGTCTCTGTATGTAAACAAGTGAACACAATGAGATGTAAATACTCCTTTTGCATTATATAGCTATAAAGTAATACTCATAACTTAAGAGAAATCAGCTGTTCTTCAAGAACTCTTTAACTGTAATAAACTTGGCACAAATTCTGTCAGGCTCAGCTCTAGGAACAATTCTAGAACCTGCAGCTGTGAACCATCTTCTGTGACTGTCAGAAAGATGGTGTGAAGTGTGCTGTGTGTCCCAGCAGAGCTGTTCTGCTGATACAGCAACTACCAGAAAGCCATGTTAATAAAATCTTGCAAGGAGGCAAGTCCCAATTTGTTATCCTTCTGTTAAACCAGATTTGGTCATCACTGAAACATTCACTGGTTCTGAAAGTGTTGGGGTTTTTGTTTGTTGGTTCCGTTTTGGGGTTTTTTGGTGTTTGTTTTTTTTACTTACCTGCTTTTGATATTATTTCTTAGTTTTATTTTTTGGTCTAACCCATTACAACTTTTAAAGCACCTTAAGGTTTATTTTTAAGGAAAGTTGGTTAATCAAACTGCAAAGGTTCAGGGATCTGAGATAAACTATTTCATAGTGTTCAGTGCTCTAAATGCCATTGCCAGAGACTATTGATTCTCCCCAATCAACTTTACACAGTGTTAAATGTAACAGCTGTCTCTGGGCAATTGTCTGTTACTTAGGTCCACTTTGTGTTTAGAATGGATCTCCTGACTTCATTGTGATAATGTCTTTATTTGGGGTGTTACTTGATCTTTTGGCTTTTGAGGCAATAATCTTTTCTCTCTAACAAGTAAAGTAACTCCAAATGGCAATTGAGGAATAGATCCCACCAAAGATCAATGTTTTGTCTTTACAAAATTCTTGATATTTGCCAGATTGGTCCTCTTTGTCCTCTCTATTATTTAGTGGGCATGTGATAACTTTCAGTGATTAATCTAGTTTCAGCTGAAAAAAACCCACTTTGTATTCACAGGTATGCCCTTTCTGGTATAACAGTCAGTCTCTTGCATCCTCCTGTAGCTGGGATTGTGGATCATAGGACATGAATCCAGGGTATTAATGTGACTGTGGTGGTGTCACTTCCATGATAATCGCTGGATTCAGTGGCTGCCCAATTCATAAACACATCAGGATACAACACAGGTTATAGCTCCTGTGAGAGAGACTGTTTTGTAAGTGATTTATCTCAGTCCAGTCTCAGCTTCATAACTGAGCCTAAATTCTAAATTGCCCCTCAGCAGTTCCAGTTGTTTTTAATGCATTGTCTTTACCTTCCATGCTGTCACGTGTACAGCTTGGCTGTCTCTTCCCAGTTCTGTAGAGAATAGACTTGAAATCAAAATGTATTCCCCAAGTGGTGAACATAGGGCTATAATTCCAAAAAAGATTCTTTGGCTTGCTGATTTTGGAAATCAGCAACCTCTTTTTCTTTTTTATTTTGGAAAAAGAAAGAGGTAGAAGGATGGAAGGAGTAGAAACTAAATCGCTATTTAGATTTTTCTTGGAGAGGCGATACTAAGAAACAATTTGGAGGAAACTGCAGCTTTCAGTTTTGGGCAAATAATACTGTGCTGAAGTCAAAGCTCTCACATTCTTCCCGAGGTTTTTGAAGACGAGCCTGTATCTTTCTGAATTTACATGGCTAATATGTACACAATCATGATCCAATTCATTAGGATTCTCGCTTATTATTTTTTTCATATTTTCACAGTGAACTTCTTGATTTTAGATAGGATGGGGGTGGTTTTGTTTAAGCTTTACATGTCTTTTCACTCACTTCTCTATTTCAGTCCATAAATTATTGTTCAGCCTTTGGCAAGCTGTATTTTTAAAATGCTCTCTTCTGTCATACCTGTGACTAAACTTAGTCTTTGATCACGTTCCTTTGTGGCTGGTCTTTTCCACTGCGAAGGGAAATTTAGAACTTTTAAAAAAAAAAGTGTATTTCTATCCTTAGAATCCTTTTTCCCCTGTGAGAATCCTTTGGATAATTTTATTTTAAGGGAGCATCCCCACAAGCTCTGTGTTCAGGTACCAATAAGCAGTCATGTAGGCGGCGTAGAATGAGAAACTTGGCAACACAGACTAAAAATGACAGGGCTGCCACACATTCCTTGTGTGACAGAGGTCACCACACTTCCCTGGCAAAAGCCAGCTTCACTTTCTCCTGTAAGGACAGGTCAAAATACCTGCAGTTGTTTCCCAAAATGTGAAGTGTGTGAAGAGATGCTGGTGTAGGTGACCAACTTGCATGGGTGGACAGACAGGCCTTTTATAATTTCCTCTTTCTTTCTAGGAGTGCAGCAAAGATGCTGGATGTGTTTTCTTCCTGGGGAATTAGATTTCAATAATCTGGGAAATGCAGGTCTTGAGAGCTGCCTGCACAGAGAAAATGGGTAATTAGAAGCATGTGTTCTCCTCTGAGTGTTCCAGGGAGCTGTCTGGGCCAGAGTGAAAGCCTGGATTAGCACAGTGTGACAGTGCTGTGCAGATGCAAACCTGGGGTGCCTTTAACCATTCTAACCTCATTTCAAAATTAGTTGAAAACAGGATGTATTCGCAGGGTTTCCAGTTTGCTGATTTTTCCCCTGGCAGGATCTTAGATAAGGATTTATATATCATTTTCTGACCAGCCTGTTGCACAGGTAATTTCTGAAAATTGACTTTTTATAAAGTAAAACTAAAATACTGGCATTTCTGACTCCAGCTGTGGGAAAGAAATAGGGTATGATTTAGTTAAGTATCACCTAATAGAAAATTAGCCTTAAACCCAAATCTACCTAGTATGTCCTGGATTATAAATGGAAAAGGACTTTAGGTTAGTTTCAGGATGCCTGTCAGATACAACCCACAAAGCTGAAAAAAGTTTCTAGGACAATGTACACTAAATAAAATTGCACTTTTCATCTGCCAAGTCCTTCATTCTTGCTCTGTTTAAAATTGCTATGGTGGGGAGGTAGCAAATTACTTTGTGATGTGTTTCAGCCAATAAAGCTTGTGGTTATGGCCAAGTAATGGAGAACTTTAATACTGGGGGTTTTTTTTAGTAAAGGAGTTCTGTGATTTTGATAAAATACCCTATAAAATCTGTGGTTAAAAAATAGAGATGCTACCTCCTCTTACAGCAGAGATGTACTTTGTGCTTAATGCTTTCCTTCATGAAAATAATTAGCATGTAATGCTAATATTTTTAATATTAGATTTTTATACAGAGGGGAGAAAGGCATTCTGCTTGTGATACTCTAAAGATCACTCAAGTATGATCAATAATCCATTAGCAGGAATCTCTGATCCATTTAACACCACTAACAAGTTTTTCAATCCCTTCCAAGTGTAAAGCAGGACAGAAGTAATCTGAAAGGTTGAACTGCGGAGGAAGTCAAAATAGCACCAAAAATAGTTTGATATAAAGGTACTTAGCAGAAACCACATCTAAAGCAGCCTTATTTTTAATACAAAACGTCCTGTAAGACCTGCCTGTGTTGGCTGTCCACTAAATAGTGGAGTGTCGTGGCCATGAATACAACAAAAGTGCTTCACAAAGATTTATTACACCTCACTCCCCAGAGAAGTATGAAACGTGTCCAGGCTGGAGGAGCAAATAATGACAAAGGATGATAGAAGTACTTCAGAGTTCTTAGCTGTGAGTGACTGGCAGGATGTCCAGCTTTGATGATTTAATAGATAACTTGGTGAATTGGTGACCATGATTATCTAGTGTTGGTTTGGGATTGTCACTTTGCTGTCATTTGGAACAGCAATTTAGGGTCAAATCCTATTTTTCCATGCAGGAAGAATTCCACTATGTCCTTAGGCACAGGAAAAAGTGTAGGAAAAGGAAATCTTCCTATGGATATTACTGTGTGGCACATTCTAAAATATATTTAATTATTTAATGGCTTTTGCTTTTTTCTAGACTGAGAAATCAACTTTGAAAGCAAACCAACAATAGAGGCATTCATGGTTTGCTTTTTAAAAGCCACACATTGTCCTATCTTATTCAAGGCAGAATTTTTCTAATAACCAAGTTCTCCGAGTCTGTTTCTCAAAGTTATGTAATAAAAACAATTGTCAAATCTATTATGATAGTCTAGACTAGACACAAAGGGGAACTCTGGGGCAAGCATGGAGATTTTCTCATGGAAACAGATAATGGGAAGACTAAAATGCTTCATCTCTTTTAAAAAAGTAGTCTAATCCCTAACCTTTCAGAATAGTTCAGTTGTTTTCTTGGGGGGGGGGGAACGGCTGCAGTAGATTGTTCTGGAAGAAAATGTGCCATTGTCAGCCCTACTCTGCTGGGTGGGTGATAAGGGCCTGTAAAAGCCCTGTGTTGTCTCCTAAGTAGTCTAGAAGCAAGGCCTTTCCTCTCTCCTGTATGGACCCTTGTTGCATGTGAGATGGTTTGTGTTTCTGTGACAAGCTATTAATCTGAACTATCGAGTTTAGCAGGAATGAAATGGTTCCATTTTCTGAAACCCTGAATGGAACAGATTTTCCAAGTGGGAAACAAAGGCATCTCCTCAGCCTTTGGGGTCAGGGAACAACATTGCAAGAGGGGCCTGGATTTGTTTGCCATCCTGATCCTACACCTCCCTCTGCCTCCTGCCCTCAGTTGGAACGAGGTGCGTGTAAGGCCAGGACTGCCAAATCAGGAGAAATTTCTATAGAGAACTCGCTATGCAGAGCCGCAGTAATTTATGAGCAGATACAAACTGGGCCTCAAGAGGGATGGGAATTTGTTCACATGTGCTGGTATTTGGGTCACAAGCCTGATGGAAGGGGACAACACAACCCATCGAGTTTGGGAATGGGAGCTGTGAAACGTTACAGCAGTAGGATCATCCCTTGTGGCTTCTGGTAATTAGATAAAATTTGCTGATTAATGGGGCCATAGTTTCACATACGCTTTAAGCCAGCACTGAAATCTCACCTGACAAAAGTGATTAGTTTTAACCTGGATATGCATCAGTGTGGCCGTAGAAAACATTTTTTTCAGTAGGGATAGGTATGTAACTAGGATTAAGTGGGAAGAGGAGTGCAGGACATATATGTTCCTGGGACCTGGGAATACAAAAAAAGGGGAAAATAAGACAACAAAATGTATCCTCTTGGTTTTGAAGATTTTTACCTCTTCAGTCTCTTACTCAGATCTTCTGCTGTACCCACCTTTTTAGGCTAGGTGAGGGCATTCTCAAGTCTAGGGCAATGATCAGGTAGTGATGTTTGCTCTCCCTCCTTCACACTGAGCCAATTGCATGAAATACAAGGCAGTATGAACTCCCCTCAAAAGTACACAGCCAAAAAGCCAAGTTACATTCAAATATACATAGTCATTTCAGATAAATGGGGAAATTTAAATTAAAAATCTAAAATTAAGAACTCAAAACTTTTGACTTCAAGGGATGTAATTTTTTTTTTCTACAATGCATTGTCCAGTATATTCTGCTTTGGGCAGCAAGCACTGTTTAAAAGTTCATTAGTGTATGTAAGTAATTAGCAGCCTGGATTGATGGCATAAAGATTAAACTAAAGGCACTTATTGCTGGTCATTGGGATAGATACAGAACTCCTGCAAATAGCATGCATGGAGTGCTGGTTTTTGTATAGTTATTACAACTGTAACACTGAGAAAGCCAATAGGAAATAGTTTTTGTATATAGAATATAAAATATATCTCAAGAGATATGAGGAAGACATGATGAGTTGAAAATGTAAATCTTAATACAGTAGAAACCATGAAGGGGACAGTTCTGTACAGGATTTAGTAATTTTTCCCATTTTTTTCTCTCTAGTGACATTGATCTTTTTCTGTCAGTTCCACCAATCTTGTATATAGAGTGAAGCTGCCACTTTGAATATTTCTTATTCTAATAGGAGGAAAGAACAGTGAGAGCAATGGAAGAGAGTTTAATTGTTACATTGCTGCCAAAGGTAAGGGCTGCAGAAAATGCCTTCTGCAGTAGCTGGGCTGGCTTGGTGGCACTCACAGGTTGTGGGTGCAGCCCAGTGATCAGCAGAAATGTGATGACTGTGTCAGAAACGACACAAATGTGTGGTGATGAGGCAGCCTGGAGGTCAGGAATCCAGGGAGTCCACTCGAGTCTGGCACAGCAGGGATGGGACTGAGCACAGACCTCAGTGAAGAACCGGGGAATTCAGCCTGGATTTAAATGTGTCAGTGGCCAGAGTGTGATGGGGGGCTCAGGGGAAGCTCTTCAGGGCAATGAAGGCCCATTGATGCACTCAGGATCCAAACAGACTCTTAACTTCTCCAGGTAGCTTTTATTAGCAGAATTTTTTTTTGTATAGGGTGGAAAAAACCTACTTTGCACTTGGATTAAACTTTAGCCACTTTAATTTTCACCCCAGCAGAGCTCCCTGTTACAGACAGATGAAGCAGTGCCAAGTGCTCTCACTAGGAACACCTGAACAGCATATTCTTTGTAGAAAGTTTATCCTTCCTACTAATTGAGGTTAATTTTAGCGTTGCAATTGCTACCCACAAGAGGAAGAGTGTTTCTACCTCTGAGCTATAATCCGAATTTATAATTTTTTTACTGTGATTGAAGTTTTAGGCCCTGGCAGTTGAAGGCACAGCGCACACACGCAGAGCCAAAGACTGATGACATCCCCCCAAAAATTTACCAAGTCAGAAAATAATGTAGGAAAGAAGTTTCGCAACATTCCCACAAAGTGAGACTTGAGAAGTCTGTGGATTCTGACTTGCTCATGCTTGCAGAAGAAATAATTCTGATCTGAAACTGTGAAGTTAAACGTGTTTGCTACAAGACCACTGCTACCGCAGGTGAGATGGTAGCCTTGGAAGGCATCCAAAACCAGTGTGTTTCAGGGAGAAGCTGGCAAGGCTCCAAAGAAATAGGTTTTATTCTGGTTTTGGGGTGGTTGTTTTTCCTCTGGAGATTGTAGCCAGCATTTATCAATTGAGTTATGTTGCATTTATTTTCATTGTTCTGAGACAATAAATTCTCAGTGGCAAGAGTTGCTAAAATACTGTAAGTATGGCATTTATTTCCCTTCCTTGACTGGAGAAAAGCCCTTTAGTTTGTAATCACTCTGAATAGTAGTCTATGACCCAGGGAAGCTAATTTCAGCAACAATAAAGTCTGTTTTTTGTGCCTTCAGAGCATAAAATTTTGAGGACCTTGGAAAATTTTTAGAACTTGACCAGTCTTCAAATTTAATATGCCTATTTCTTTCTCCCAGTGTTTGGGAGAAGGAACCCCTAAAGCCTTCTCAGAGACCTAGAATAGCTTTGCTTTTAAAAATTTTTTTATTTTTTGTTTTTTAAATTTTTTTTAATCTGACTTCCTTTTATAATGTACTTCATATTTTCTTTGGTAATAAAGAGAATTTTTCTGATGTTTCAGAAGGATAGTAGTTACATGACTTGAACTGTAAGAAAACTTTCCACCGAATCTTAACATATGGCGTTTCTGTGTCCTGGCAGGGGCTGTTCAGCCAGGTTTATAAAGAAATAGCCAATAACAAGAGTATTTTACTGCTTAGCTGAGATAAATCATCAGCTCCATCCTCTCATATCTAAACCTCTTGTGAATCTAATCATTATTTTTGTCAGCCAGTCCTTTGTGCTTTCCATCGCAGCAACACTCATTGTCAAATAGCAATTTCATTTGTTAATCATCCTCCTATCTCCTGCTGAGGTTGTCTTGTTGGCCTGTTTCTGATCCAACACGTTCCTTCTTTAGACAATGGGATCTGAGTTTTGTTCAAACCTTTTCCCAATTGCTTCCTTGTGGGGTTAGAAAAACCAAAAAATTCTGGCTCACTGAGATTCACTTACTGCAAATCTGCCCTTGGATTACTACTGTTCCAAAATCCTAAACTGCATTTTAAAGTAAGGGTTTAGGGATGTTAAGGATGTTGATGTATTGATGTTAAGGATGTGTTGATGTAAGGATGTTCAGTACTCCTGTCAACAGTGTTAGGATACTGGTCCGTGAAATTCCAAGTCTGTCCTGTAAATTTGGGTTTATAATCCCAGTGCAGGCCTAGCAAAGGCATTCCCATACTCTAAATGCTTTTTGGTTATCCATGTTTCTGCGTTTATATGGACATCCTCTATGAGATACAAGGATAATTCACTTTGTGCAGCTGTCAGGGCAAGTCCACTGCTATCATTTCCTCTGATTCCTAAAGATACCCAGTTTATCTCTTCTAGACTGTACTCCGCTTACTGTCCCCACCAGGAAATCAGCACTGACAGGATGCCTGGTTAGAAGCAAAACCTCAACCCTTGCTAACTCTTGTGCTGCTTTGGAGCGGAGCAGTAGCAGTTTGCTGAGTCTGGAAACACATTTCTCTTATCTCCAGGACAAGTACAGTGACTGTTGCCTGGTTCCACCATGAAGGACTATCAGCACTGTTCCATGTTGGTTACAGACATGACTAATCCCTCTTACTACTTTTTTTTTTCCTCCCAGAACTGCCATCTAAGCTTTTTCTATGATCATTCTGTAATGTGTTGAAATAAAATGGAGGTGGGTTACTATAAACAGCCCCACTAGCAGGTGTACTCACTGCAGCTCATTTCAGCAGAAATATGTTACAGAGAAATTGTGAGTCAGGTGGAAAGGCAGCATAGAGCTCCAGTCAGGAGGGAATTCACATGTCCTGGAGACAGACAGGTATTTGCCTTGGCTTCCTGTTCACTTTATCTCTGATTCCCTCCTCAGCCCTTTGTGGGATGATCAAAACTGTGCATGCTGCTGTCATTGTCTTCCTCAACAAACCAGCCCTTCAGAGCAGGAGCAATTCCACCCAATGAGTCTGTACCTCCTCTGTGGTGAGTTTTAAGATGATGTGCAGTGAGAAGGGGACAAAGAGGTAAAAAGCTTTGTATGTGAAGGATATGACTGGGATTTGCCACCCCCAGATTCTCTAGGGTCTCACGTCTCTAGCAGCAAAGGTGGTCAACAATCACAGGAGACATTTTTCCGCTCCCAGGCAGAATCACAAAATGGTTTTGGTTGGAAGGGGCTTTAAAGCCCACCTAGTTCCAAACTCTTGCCCTGGGCAGGGACACCTTCCCCTAGATACCCCTGCGGATATCTGAGCTGTTCAGGAATTGAGGCAAACAGCCCAGCTGTCCACATCAGCAATAAAACTGGGGTATTGACCCTGCAAAATGATGTTGCCCTAACACTGCTTTGGAAACGTGACACTAAATTTCATTAAGTCATTTATCTGTGCTAATATGGTTTCTTTACGGTGGTGGGCGTGTCTGTTATTTCTGGGTTTATCTGTAATATTGTTGCCATCCAGACATTGTCTTGTCAAATGCCCCAGACTAAATGATCCCAAATTTTAATCAGTTGGGCCTTACATATAATCTGGTGTAAGCAGGGTTTGGTGTGGAACAGCAACTCTTCCAGGAGTTCCTGGCTTAATGCAGAAAAACATTGCTGCTTGTATATTCCAGCCCATTAGACCTGGCCGCTTCTTTATTTTTCGTAATTATTTGATAAATTACTTTCTATTAAAATAATTAAACAACGAATCTTCACAATGTTTACAGTTTTTCTCATGTTATTAAGCTGTAATTTGACCAACAGATATGAGCATAATTTACCATGTGATTGCATAGCTTTTAATGTGTGCTTCTTCAGTGAATAGCAGCTATTAAGCTAAGTGGTTTGCCCTGTAAAATGATATGATGTCATAATATTTCTCTGAAAATGTAAAATTAAGTGTCATTAAATCCTATAATTAGGTAGCTATAGGTTATATTTGCAACTTCAAAAATGGAGTCAGGCAGCCTGATTCTTCTTGCTGTAGTATTCCAGGAATTCTGTCAAAACTGTACAAGAGCAAGTGTTGTGCTTTACAGAACATGAGCTGCTTCCCCAGCCCTGTATTTCAGTGTAATTCCCTTTTTGTTCCCTTTCCAGGAACTAGGGTTTTCCAACATGTTTGTAACAGCAAAGCAACTGTTCCAGGGGCATGTATATTCTTTTTTAAAATAATAAAAATTAATTTAGTGTCTATTTTTCTTGTTCTTCAGAAATCATGTGGATTTCATGATGATAGTGTAGGATTGATTATAATTTTTTTTTCTTTAGACAAGTATTTAGATCTCTTTTTCTCCTTGTCAAATTTTCTTAAAGTTTTTGACAGGTTTGATCATTTGCTGTGTCTTTTAAATTTTTGCCTACTTCTAAAATAAGTGGCTGGGTTTTCCCTCATTGTGAGTTTAGCCTGATTTGTATTACTTCTACACTTCTAATTAATTTTTCTGTTTTCTAAGGCACAAGATATTTTAGCAACTACTGTAATTGACTGATTTCTGGTGTCTCTCATCATTATCTATAGTCACTTGTACCTGTGAAGGTATGTAATGTATCTACATGTATATAAGAGAATTTTTTGTTTAGTGTTATATATAGATATATATTTTAGAACAAACGATTAATTTAAAGATTATAACGAGTGACTGCTCTTATGTTAGAGGGATGTATCACAGCGCTACTTTGAAGCTGATGGGTGATTCTCTGCCTCTGAGACATTACAATAAATCTGGTGATGGATACAGTGAAATAAATGGTTTGTGCCATCTACTGGTGCCGGTGGGAGCTGCGGGTCAGCTCGGAGCCCGAGTTGTGACTGACTCAGGAGTGCAGTGTGTAAGAGAAGGAAACTCACTGTAAATAACTAAAACACTGTTTATTTTTTTATGTCTTCTCTGTGTTAAGTGCAAACTCACACATTAACCCTTTTCCCACCCCTGCCTTCCCAACCGTTTTTCTTTATCCCTACATTTTTATAGACTCTGGAAAACTTTCTTACAGGTAGGTCAGTCATGTTTCAACAGAATGGAACAGTCCAAGTTGGTGTAGATTGTACTGTGAATGTGAACATGGTTTGTGTAGACCTGTTACAGGGAGCCACCCTTTCTGTAATAATTCATAATTAAAACATATGTCATGATCACTTATAATTGAGTAGGCACCTCCCCCCAACACATTCTCCCCTATGAGTTTCCTCTGATGTTTGTTTCATTGTTAAGCCTGGAGAAATAAAGCTGCTGGGATGGGAGACTCCAGCCCAACTCAGTGCAAGGTTACATAAGGCCTTTTAGCTGAAACCTCTTTGTATCCTGCAGCTTCATAATAGGCTATTGTATTTTCTGGGGTTTTTATAAGACTCAGATGTCACATTCAATTCTTGGTTGTTTCAGTGTCATCAGTGTTATCACTGGTGTGTTTAATACATTTGGTGTACATTCTGATTGTAAATATTATTTGTTCTTTTATTGCTGATTTTTACTTATTTATCTCTCAAGGGCATAAAGAGCAGATCCACAAATGCTCCAGTGTCCCTCAAGTTACGGTTGTTCTATGCCAAGGGAGAAAATCCAAGAAATTCCTAGTGGGGAGAAAAAACCTTTACACTTTCAGAAGGTTGTGTGCTTCAGTATCGTGTTCAGGGGTTCAGATACTTCACTTGCTTACGCACTCAAGAATTCATTCCCAGATGAAGTGTAGTCCACAGGAGAGGCACCTGGCCTAGAAATGAGGACTCTCTGGGTGTGTTTGAAGTAAAACACAGTTTACCCTGTCCATAAGAGAGGTATTTACCTCATTTGCAAAGGACTTTTAGATTTGTTGGTTAAAAATAATGTATAAGCAGCTAGTAATGTATTTTTGTGTTGGTTTTGATACGTATAGTTAGTGATCTAATTGTATATATTTTGAAAAGTTGGATGGGCAGGATATTCCAAATCTTTGTTTTAGTTAATTTGGAATTACCTAAATGCATATGCATGTACTAAAACATATGTCACCTGCTACAAATACAGGTACAAAACTCAATACAGTAAATTAATTTAATTTTAGATTGTACTTCAAAGTGTAAATATTGATTTAAGCAAAAATAGTACTACTTTCAGAAAAGCAGGACTTTATCCAAGTTTGAAATGGTGGATTAAATACAAGGATACAGAAAGGTGTTAAAAATATTCAGCTTTTTGATATTTCAATTTTTTTCTTCTCTTGCAGGTAAATGCCCCGAACAGTCATCTGTGGTTTTTTTGTGACTGATTGTTCTTCCTGGGAAAACAAACTGCGGTAAGTGCACAGTTAACATGAATTTTCATGGGCGGTGGAAATGGTTAATTATTGCAACAGTACAGCTACTATGATCAGAGCAGTGGCTCATGCAAATCAAGCATGTAATTGTCCATGTAATTTATTTGAAGTCAGCTGGGTTCCAACATTGTTGTTCTCTATATATCTCTTAATTTTTCTTCATTTATTTTCCCTTCAAAGTCTACTGGAATTTGCTGTGAAGTTTTTTTTAAAATTACTGTTAGAAAGATATCAATTTGTGTCTGACAGCCCGAGAGGGGCAAACCTGCTGCAGCTTCATGTCCCCAGCTCCAGACAGGAGCAAGGCTGAAAATATGTTTCCCATAGGACTGTAGCACCTCTCACATTTTCACCTTTTAGACCACAAGAAGCTCCTGATTTCTCTATTCCTTCTTATTCCCTTTTTGATGACTGTTGTTACTACTCTTACACTCTTTGTTGTATGTAAAAGGCCGTGAATTTGGGTTAGATTCACTCCAGTGGGAAGTATTACAGGCTGGAGTTTAAATCTAACCTACTTTATATCGCTGGAAGGAAAGATGGGCAAGCTGGAAACTGCTGTTTAGGTTTGAAGTAAACTTTTACCTTCTTTAATATACTAAACACACTTTGTCTGGAATCTCTTGAAATCAGAAGAAAATGGCTGTGGGTGATCTAATGTTTGCAGGTTTATACAAACATTTTTTAGTAGATACTACTGTATCCCAGTGATTTAAAAGCAATGTTTTTTGGCAAATTTATACAAATGGGGAGTGCTTTTCACTAAGAATTTTGTTTCTCCTAAGCTACAAATATATTTTCTGTTCCTCTGCTTTTTGGTCTTGCTGTCATGGATACACCTGGCAAAAGTCCCATGGCTTCCATATGCCATGTGTACATATATCTGTAAGGTTTTTATACAAATCCCTGACTTTATGGGCTTGCATCCATGCAAAGCACAGTTGTCTTGCATTTGTTCCCAATGTAGGTGAGTTGATTCATTTCAAGGCAGTGTGATACTAAGTATTTCTTTGTGACAGGAGTTGGCAGGTTCTCTTTAATTCTAGCAGCAGGGTCCTAAGGCCCACCATTGCCATAAAAACACCTGCAGAAGGATTTGTGGCTCATAGCAGGCTTTCATCGTGCTGAGACAGGAAAAGAAGTAACAGCCACCAATTCCTGACCTAGATTAGTCAGCACACTGTTTGTTTTGTCTTCAGAGGACATCATGATGGAGACAAGCTGAGATACTGCTGGAGGATATGAAGAGCCAATTGGAATGATTCTTAATCTCTGCTATCATTTAGTCATGAGGCTAAAATGTAAGGAAAAATCTATCTCCTTTGGGAGGAGAGATGATTGGATAATACTGGTGTAAAAATTAATCATAGAAATTATTATCAGTGGTGAAAATATGCCCTTAGAACAGAATCAGTAGTTCTGGGCATTATGGGAATCAATGAATTTGGGGAAACAGAGCCCATTAGTTATTGTGGATCCCAAACAACTGGAAAAGTTGTTCTGGATGCACGAGTTCCACCACGGACATAACTCTGGGCTTTGGCAGGTGTTGTTCATCCTAAGGGAACTCTGTTGGAGAGAAAGGATGGTAGAGCCTTGGGTCACAGGAAGTCTCATGCTGTTTCCTGTGAGTAAAATATTCATAGCTGTAACTAAAATCAAATGGAATTAATCTCTCAGGGTTATGTTTTGTGTCTGAGAACAGTGAAGGCAAAACACTGGTCATGGTAAGGCACTAAAGTTTGATGCGTTACTTTTCTACTTGCATTAAAACTAAACAAAGGCTGAATCTCCAGGGCCTAACAAGCCTGGGGCAGCCTCCCCAAGCCTTGCATCAAGCCCTTCTCTCTGTCTTGATGTCTTCCCTGATATTCTGCACATTGGGAACAAACTCCTCCGTCCCTCCAAGGTGAAACTTTCACGTCATTTTTTGCTGCCTTCTGTACTGACTGTACAGCCCTGCTTTTAGTATCAATACAGGAGCGATCCAAGCTCCTCCCTTGACCTCATATGGCTTCTGTTCCTGCTCACACAGCCAGGTCTTTCACCTGCCTCCTATGGCACTGCCACCCCTTTCCATGTTCCAGGACAACAGGGAGCAGACAGCTGGCGTTGAAAGCCCAGCAAACTTGGAGTCAGGCTTCTCTCTGCTCCCAAAGTTTATAACCTTGATCTGGCAGCTAAAAGGAGCTTAGCTCCAGCCCTTTTGAGGAAGGCTTGTTATGTTGGAAGGTGAGAGAAGGAAAGGTGAAGGATCACAAAGGAGTGAATGTTCAAGGCAGACATCTGATTCTTTTGCTCTGGACTTGAGAGCAAAGCCCTGTGCATGATACAAACAGTGCCAGGCAGGGGCTGGCTGCTGTCTCTAGGGGTCTGGCAGGACAAGGGAGCAGGAGCTGGATTTTTCACATGTCAAAAGAGAAAGTTTGGTGGTAGGAAGAACAGGAAAGGGAGAAGTATGTGTGTCCTTCCTCCTCACATTGTCTGTAAAAAACCATGAGGAGTTATTTAAAAAAAGCTGTGTGGAGGTAAGACATTGCTACTCCTCTCGGCAGAGGCTTTGTATTTAGGACCCTAATTTGCAAAATCAGTTTCAGGTTCACATGTGTCAGTTAGGGCAGGGATTGAGTGAAAAGATGCCTGTTCTCTGTGTGTTCTGTGCTCATGACAAAATAACAGCCTAAGAGCCGGATTCTCCTTGCTTTGTAGTAAATGCAACACAAACTTCACTGGAAACTGGATCAGGGTCTCATTTATTGCAGCAGGACCCATGTAGCAAACTACCTCACTCCCTGATTTCCTCTCCTTTTGGAATTCTTTCCCTTACTCCGTCTCACCAGCTTTGCTCCTCGTTTTACCCTGGCTGCTGGAATGTGCACACGCACGGCCCAAAGCGAGAGGCTGTGCTGGGAAAGGTCAGGCCAGCCTGGGGCACAGCGAGGAGCCGGCTGGGCAGTGGAAAGTTACAGCCCTGAGCTGGGCTGCAAATCGCTGCTCCTGCAGGAGCTGCCCTGCTCCTCTGGAAATGTGATACCTGCTCGGGAGAGTGCTTGTGGAAAAGGCTGAGTGCTTTTCTAATTTGAGGAGGAGAGTTTAGGGTGATCTATCATGTATCTTTAATAAAGGAGATTTGCTTTGATCACCCTAATCTAAATCTGCTTTTTATAGTGCCAGAGACTACAAATATTTGTGTATTATCAGCATTTCTTCAGTGAAAGCTATCGGGATCTGAGGCATGATAATTCTGCATAAAAACGATAGCAAGCATGACTCAGTATGAGAAAAGTGATGGACAAAAATAGAATGGGATTTGATAAGAATTGACTTGTCTTTAGTCCTTCCCTGTGTATCATATCAGAGCACACGTACACAGCTGGGCAATAACATTTGCTAGTAGCTATTTGTGCTTCACAGGGATATGGAGTGGAATTCCGTGGTAAATCCCAGTGTAAAACTGTCTTTCATCCACAAGAAAGAGCTGTTTGTCCAAACTTCATTTGCTAGATGTTATATGGAATTTATCTTTTAACTTTTCATAGGAACTCATTCAATGCCATCTAATTTAATTTTACATTACATTCTAGTAACTGCTATAAAAAAGGTCTGGGTGAAGGTTCATGACAACAGTCCAGCTATTTGGCACAGTTTTTCTGTAAATAAATCAGTGAATTGTTTAACCAGTGTGAAGTAAGAATTCCCCAATGCCTTCTCAATGAATCTGTTGCAGTTACAAAGAGGTTTCATTAACTAGTGTGAACCTCCAATAGAAAAGGACGTACAGAAAGAAAACCTCGTGAAAAGCATGTTACAATTGTAGCTGGAGCTGTGGGTCATGCAGCATGTTTTGGGTCTGGTTATTTGGAAAGGATGAGGGTTTTTTCTTGCTCTTAACTGACTGTTCTGTGGACATTTCAATAGTGCCTCAAGTCTGAACCCTCATTCTATCAGGTGCTGTCCTGACAGGGATACTATGACATTATTTTTCTTGCCATAAAAAGCGTGTAGCCTAAATTAATGAGGTACAGTATTGTTATTCTCATTTTGAGGGAATGAGGAACTCGAAGAGTCTAAAGTACCAAGTGACTTTTAATCAGCACATCACGAAGGAATCTGGTAGAGGCAAGCTTTGGGCTTTGTTCTGGTTCCCCAGCTGCAAATCCCTCTGCTTCCCTGCCTGTCTTCCTTTAGTTGGAAGGTGTCATCCGCAGCCACGGCACATGCTTAGAGCTGTAACTGCTGCGTGGGGTGCAGAGATGCCAGACAGCTCGTGCCGTGTTTATGCCTCCCTCATCTTTAGCTCAAGTCCTGGGAGCTGATTTCCAGTGGAGAAAGATGTGGTAGTGATTGGCGGCAAGACTCCACAACTCATTAAGGGTTGTACAGTAGGTAGGTTTATTCCAGCACTGGGGCGCATGGGGGATCGCCCCTCCAAAGGCATGGGCCCCACCAGGGGTACTGCATCTGGTTTTTATCGGGTTACAGCTTACGTATTCATTAAATTGCCCAACACACCTGTACATATTCATGACCTGTCCCCGCTTCCTATTATAATGAGCTGCAAAGTCATTTCCACATGCTTGCGCTTGGGCAGTGCTGCCTGGTGGTCGTGGGCAGGGGTTCCGAGATGAAGTAAACGAGTCTTCCTCAGGGTGGAACTCTTCACTTTGCCTCCTTGTGCCTGCTCTCCGGTTCCTTGAGTCCAAACCTCGCTGCCAGTCTCAACTGGTTTAGGTGTCCAGGGAGTAGGAACCAGGCCATGGTTGCTTTCCTTTTTGCGATAGTCTTACATCCCTCATCCTGCTTTTGGCAAGCACAACAATACTAAGCCAGCAATATAAATTGTTTAGCAAGTGGTTTTACCAAGCGTTGCATTCCTTTACTCTTCCTTCTCTCGTATCAGTGCCATAGGCTGAGAGTTAGCTTTTTATTTCCATGATTTCGTAGTAAGGAAGTGTTACACTTACCTTTCCTTATTCCATCTTTTGGCTTCTTCAGAGACAGTTTCAAAGTGTTCATGGAATGCAGCCTTTGCTACAGTGAATACCAAAGACCCTTCTGAAAAGTATGTAAAATTAAGTCCTAACAAATACGTTTTTTTCCTTTGCACACTTTGTGATGATCCAGGCAGTTTTTTAGCAAATATACAAGCTTAGCCACATTCCCAATCGTCTCTCCCAGCCATGGATCTCTGCAGTTTACAAAGGCAGTGATAAGACAGGGAAGTGATCAGGAGCTTGTTGGTCTTGGGAACTCTGTGACACCTAAACTAGTAGTAATCTGGACCATCATGGACCTGAAGGTGGTTTGGCTGTTCTGCTTAGAGACACCCAAAAACAAAGACATATTTTATAGTGTTTGAAATTCCTGCACATTTCTAGAAACTCTTATCAGAAAAGATAAGAGCTGGAGCAATTCAAGGTTTATCAGACAAGGCAAGTTGTCAGCAGGGTGACTTTAAAACACAGGACAACCTGTATGGTTGTAAATACTGGGAAGTGCATCACTCGCTGATGACTAAACTCTGACACTGCACAGAGGCAATTCAGAATATGAGTTTAGAGTGTCATTAGAGACCTGATTTACAGTGCTGGTCAGAACAAGCTGATAGCAGGTATGGAAATGATACTATATAGATAAGCTTTAGCAATATACCCCACAAGTGTCTTGCAAACTGCTGAGTATTTAGCACCTGCTTGCTACTATTTTGCACATCTCTTCACTGGGAGAGGCCATGTGTTAACAGTGAGTCTAGCAAAGAATTTCTTAAGTCAGTAATAACAGCCTTATGTAATAACTGCAGCATTTCAAATGTTGCTTTGATGCTTTTAGTGCTTCTAATGTGCTGTACATAAAGGAAGTCAGGCAGGCTGATTTAAATGGCTACCCAGCTTTGGGCTAATGGGAGAAGGAGAACCTCCAGACAGGAATCCTGCTCCAAACCTCTGTGCTATCCATAATCTGCACTACCCCTGAAATTCTCAGCCTTAGGTCTTTCTTATGAACTGCTCCATTAAACACCATAAGATCCATGGATGACCACCGAGTGACCCTATGGAAAAAGAACTGAGACCTACTTTCTAGCCTTGTTCCCGATGTGCAGAAAAATCACACTGTGAAAAGCCAGTGTCCATCAAGGAGACAGAGGAGTCCTGCAACTTTATTGGAATAAAGGGAGAGAGTCTCCTGGGGCACATACCCACGGAGTTTTCTCTCTCGAGGTTTCACAGAGCGCAGCCTCCATTTATCCTGAACTCCCGGCTGCAGGTTGCCCTCTTCCTTTCCTCGTTGGCTGAGGTACTAGGAAGACACAGACTTCCTGAACTGCCTAGCACATAATTCCCCCTTGAACCTGCCACTAGACCCCAAGGTTCAGAAACTCAGGCTTGTGAGGACCCATTTGCCTATTTCAGGAGGCAAACTGTCGGGTAGAGACATTAAGATCCATTTCAAGGATGTTAACACTCGTGCCCTCATCCATGGAATTGTTTGTAAAGACATCAGCACACATCTTTCCTATGACAGCTTTTCAGGAGCTCTATTCCCATATCTGTGAAAGATGAAAAAGCAATATTCTGAGCTGAATCCTTGTCCCCATTTAATTATCTAATCATGCCCTTTTCCATGAAGACTGAGGTAAAGATGGCATTTGTCACTTCATTGTGACATCTCAGTATGTGCAGGGAACTGTCTTTCCTGAGAAGCCTGCAGGGCAAAAAAAGTTCAGGCATGAATTCTGTTCTTGGGAAGCTTCCTCCTGTGTGGGAATCCTGTTCTCTAACAGCCTGTCCAGTGGAAAGATAACTTTTGTTCAGCTAGTCCTTATCATGTGGAAAGATAACTTTCATGCAGCAACCAGGTGGCTAAAACACAAAGAGAGGGATCCTCTTATTCTCTATATTCTTCTCTTTTGTGAGCCACACAGACAAATTATTCTTCCATTTGAAAGCCTAGTTCTCAATTCTGGCTGCACTTGGGCAACATCACAATAAATTTCCTGTGATATTAACTGACTGAAGAAAGATATAACACTTAGAGGTGATACTGAGGCATGGATGTGTAGTTCCCTTACTAAGGGAAATCAAGAGGATGATCTTTTGCTGCCCTTTAGAATACCTTGGGCAGGCTCTGAGAAGGCAAAGTCTTTTTCTTGAGTCTTAAACAGTTCTACACAGCTTTAAGACAAGAAATAAACAGCAGGTGAGTGAGTGTTGCTTTTTCAGTTCTAACAGACTCCCCCCCCCCCAAGCTGCCAGGAAAGGTTTGTGACCTCTGGCATGACTCTTTCAATGGGGCTGCAGCAGCCAATATTAGCACAGGCTGCTCTCAGAGTGCCTTGGATGCTATCTGTGTCCCTGGAGCTGTTCACTGTGAGTCTGGCAGGGTGGCAGTGACTTGCAGGGCTCGGTTTGTTTAGCATTCCTTGAGACTGCCGAAGGTCAGCTCCAGCACTAACAGTGCCCACTGCAGTTCACCGCGCTGTGTTTTGTCTATGGCTTGTGCTTAAAATCCGTTCCTGGCCAGTAAGTGCCCACAGATTATAAGAATGGCACACTGGTACTGATTAGGAGTGCTCTGTGACCTACTTGGGAGAGCAGAAGGGATCTACCATGAGGCTCAGCAGGAGACTGCAAAAATTGGATTGAATTTATCCCTCTAGTCAGCCAGTAGTCCAGGAAAAAAAGCTTGCTTAAGGCAACAGATTGTTTCAAAGTAAAAAAACCCAAAACACCAAACTATAAGGGTATAGATGCAAGACTTTGTCTTTTAAACTGAAACGTCACACCAAGAAAACACGATTTTTTCTACTTTCTTTTTGCTGTTTTAGGAGCTGGTAACTCTTTTTCCTTTTGACTCCAAAATGGGTATCTTAACTTTGGTTGGTTGAAAACAAACAATTGGTATATATGTACTTGGAGCCAATTCTATGGTTCTAGGAAATTCAAAGTGGATTCATAAAGTTTGAGCTTCCTGTAGAAATAGAAAATATTAGTCCCCTGGTAGCATAGCAATGCATGGCTGTACTGAAATTGGATTTATTGTCCCCTGGGCCTGCTGGGCTACAGTCTGCCATGGTGTTCTCAATACCCTCAGACAGCACTGGGGTAGCTGCAGGGCAGTGAAGGAAAAACAGGAAGGTCAGGAATGTTCTGCATTGATAAAACTGCCATGAGGCCTATATGGAAGAGATAGTAATTAAAAGGATCCTGATTAACTCTGCATGGCCCTGCCATGTGTCTGTGAAGGAGCAAAGCTTGGAGTCTGTCTTCAGCTGGTGCCAGCTGAAATTTTTCTGTTCATTGTAGTATTTGGTCCCCACATGACCATGGAGTTTGATGTTTAACTGTGTCACGTGTCCCCTTCTGGCAAACTCTAAAATGGCTGAATAAAAGTAGAGTCACACAGGAGTAAGGCGAATTTTAGGTTTTTTGTTAGTTTGTTTTTGTTTTGTGGGGATTTTTGGTTTGTTGTTATTGGGGTTTTTTTGTTTGGTTGGTTTTTTCAATTTTTAAAAAAGTTTTAGTTTTAGTTTTTTTGTTAAAGAACACCATAAAATCTTTTCCAGATTCTGAAGGAATCCAAAGTGCTGCATGTGAAGCTTCACTGCCACCTCTCTTTTAAGCACGGGGCTGGTGTTTTGCAGCTCTGGGCAGTGAGTAACTCAACATCCTGAGAGAAAATGCTTTTCTGGTCAGGGGGGCTGGTCCCTGCAGTAAAACTGGGAGCTGCCTGACCCACCCATGCAGTTTTTTATTGAGATTATTCATGGTTCTAGAAGAGTGAGCTTACCTTTCTCCTGAGCTGTCTGTAACACAGGTACCAATGACCACTGTAATCTATTAACTTCATTTTTGGTTGAAAAGCTAAAGGAAGCCTTCATCTGAGTTCATGTCTGTGTCCAGGCCTGAAATGTTACTGAGCCTGAGATTAGTGATGTGTGCCTTTTGAAAGCAGTGGATTGAAGGCACAAATAATGAAATGCAGCATTTTTAGGTGCTTATTGAAAATATATCCCAACAATTTCAGGGGAAAGCAGCTCTCACACCAAGGAATGCAACTGTAGGAGACACATTCATGTGGATGTAGTCAGATCCAAGTAAAATGAAATCCAAAGTGGCAGTAGCCCAGGATGAAACTTGATGCTAATTGTACATAAATAGCAGAGGAACTGTCATATGACAAGCTATAATCAATAAAACATTCCTCTTGGGGCTAATCTGCATGTCAGGTGTCCTTACTGGGACGGAGTGCTGCCACTGCTGTGTACCCTGATTTAAGATCTGTTCACGATTTATTCCTCACAGAAAATTAATTCCTCTTTTTTTTCACTGAAACAAAGATCTGGATCAAGCAAATGAATTAAACATTCTGTTGTACAGATGCTAGACACTGTATCTTTGTAGTTTTGATAAAATGATGTATATGAAGAAGTTCATTCTTTGAGCAAAATAGACTTTTTCCTCTAGTAAGAAATATAGGATCTTTTGTTTTACCTGATTAGAAAACTTGGAAAAACAGAGTTCAGCCTTGGTAGATACCATTCATGTTTTTTTTCTTTGCCCAATGTCACATGTCTGGAATTGTTCTAAGACACAAATGTGTTTAGGAGATAAGATTTTTTTTTTTTTTTTTTAAATTTTTTTTTTAACCAAGGAACAGTTTGGTGCTTTTTGTGATCACATCACAAATAACACATTGAGAATTTCTTTGCTGATTTTTTTAATAGATCCCAATTTCTAATCGTTTGCAACTACAGTTGCTTGTAGCTCTAATACTATAATTATTTCTGAAACTTGACATGTAGGGAATTTTTTTCTTATTAAAATTATGTAAAGCTGTATTAAAATGATAATAGGGAAAAATAAGGGTAACAAGGGTTAAGAGGAAAGGTTTGTTAATGGCTAGAGTGCCAGATGTGTGATTTCATTTAAATGAAGAGGAGGAACTAACCTAAATAGAAGGTGTCAAGAAGATGGGCAAGTGAACTGGAGCCATCAAATATTCTGATGGAGAACACTTTGTGCTTGTGAGTATTTCAGTGAGAGTTTCACTGACTGAAGTCAGTGTAATCAAATTTCTTTTTAAATAAATACCATCTTCATTTTCACAAGATCACATACAGAATTTTGTCACAGGAGTTTCCTACCACAAAGCTAAAATCTTATTGTGCAAATGCTTGGAAGGCCAGAGAATTGTCTGAAAACTGATGCATTATGAAAGGATGTTGCAGGAATTTCCCCCTAACCTGATAATTGCTTTTGGTAATTTTAAAACTTAATTTTGGTTTTGCTGCACCAAAGAATCACAAATACCTACACACAGAGGTGGCTCATGAGAGGAGCTCTGTTAAGAGCTGCCCTTCCATGTGACAGTTCCTGCTCTCCCCTGGCTTTGGAGGAAGTTTTTGTCACCCTGCAGGTTTGGGGATTGCTGCACACAGGCAGCTCTCAGCTGACAGCGACATTGCCACCACTTCTGGCAAGACGCAAAAGCCTTCAGTAGTTAGGACAGAGTGAGGCAGTGTAGAAGCTAATGTGGTGGTTTTCGTGTCATCTCAGAATATCCTGTGTTTTCCTCTCTTCCCTGTTCTAATTTCCCCCTATTTCTTGAGGGCTGGGTGAGGCTTGTTTGGAACAGAGCACTGATGAAGGTCCCTGGGACCTCCGGCAGCTGCCGTGGCCCTTGAGCACATCTCAGAAGGGTTGAAGGGTGCTCTGATTTGGGCCAGGCGAGAGTTTATCTGGGATTGGAGGAATCCTCAGGGATTATCCAGCTAAATATCTAGTTCCTGAGGAAAAGCTGCTGTTCTCATTTACACCACCATTTATAATTTTTGTTGCTGAGTCCCTTATTTAAGACTAAATTTACTAGGGCTTCTATTAGAACCAGTTTCCATTTAGAATCCTGAAGTATCAAAAGCAAGAAAACCTTTTTTTTTTTTTTTAAATTTTAATAAAGTATTGTATTTTATTCCAGGCAATGCTGCAATCTCTTCCCTGGCCCTCTGAGGAACGTCTCAGAGCACAGTGCCCCACATCAGGCATCATTCACAACTTCCTTCTCATCCAACCAAATAATCCCTGAGCTGTATTTCCTCATTTCCCTTCTCTTAATAGTCCACTTTCCTTTCCCACCTTCTCACGTTACTGTCCTGGCATTCTCTTGCATGTGATATTTGTATAGTTCTTAGCTGTAAATGGATTTCTTCTGGGCCCTGAATGGTCTGGGAATTGCGTTACACTCCAAGGTGACTTCCCTGTAGTTACGGCTGCATTCTCTGTGCTAGCAGGCACCAAAATCGTGGCTCTGCCCTGCTGTTGTCATATGATGCATTTTTCCTCTTAAACAAGGAATTTCCTTGACACAAATTGTTATTTGGCCTAAAATCACCCAGTTTCTGATGATGTCACATTGTGGTTTGGCTCTTGCATCCAAACAAGTGAAAAAGCCTTCACTATTTTACCATGAAACTGTTGGTGTTTGGTATTTAGAAATCTTGAGCTTCTGGGATTGTCATGGATCTCCTGGGATGAAATCCCAATACAATTCTGAAAGAGGAATACAGATTAAATTAGTGTAATTTGCCTTTAAAAGTTTTCCCTTTCATGTGATTATCTGATTAGAAGTGAGGCAATATTTTGCATTTTATTACCCACAGAGGAGAGGTTTATGCCAGGTTCTTGCCTCACGTTAGATTCAGATGTGTGTGAGGTGTTGGTAGATGGGATAGCATCTCGATATGGTTATTTGCATGGAGCTTTTTTGAGTCTCTGTTTCAGCATTATTAATACTTCTCTAGAAATAAACCTTCTTCTAAAGGCTCAGAGGCTTTATTTTGTTTGGATAAACATATCACATTTCATATAATTTCCGAATGCTGCAAGAAAGTTTCTCTTGTGAATTTTTTTTCTTTTTCTTTATGAATTGTCGTGAATGATGGAGTTGTGACTCTGCAGCTCAGTGTCAATCCACTGCATAAACTCACCTGTACTATTGGAGAGGGCAGGGTGGTGGCTGAATTTTGAGTTTGTTTTTTTTCTAGGAAAGATTAGTTAATTTTACTAATTTCAAATAATATTTTAAAACTGGTTTAAAGAAAGCATTTGAGTTTGTACCTTAGATAAGTGACAGACATTTAAGCTTAGGTCCCACTGTCACCCAAACATAAAAAATATTCAGGGTGGGGTGGGATCAAAACTACATTAACTTCATCTTGAAATGATTTATGTGAGTACTCACTTCTTCACACTGTTGCATTTTTTTATTAACCTGTTTTGTCTCCTTACATTTGTTTGTCTGGACAATAAAACACAGTGAAGAACATTTTAGTGGAGTTATTGAAGGTGATGGTCCTGACTCACGATGACTGAAACTTGTGAAGGATTATTATCTTCGTCAAAGTCAGTCACAACAGAACTGTGCCATCTTACTTTGGCATCTTTGAGAGACGAGGATCCCTCTGCTCAGGGAAATGGGACACAAGAGTGGTACCACTCCATGCAGCAGCAAAGAATTCCAAAGGACCCTGACAAAGTTATTGTGTGTGTTTCTGGTCGAGGCCAGCGGTGTGGGTGTGCCTTCTCCCATGGCCTTTGTTGCAGGCACTGTGAACTTTTCAAGGCAAGAACAGGGTGTTTGGAAACTGCTGGCATGTTATGGATGCTACTGGAAAGAATAATAATAATAATTTTTTTTTAAAAGGATTTCTTGGTTCTTAGCATGAAGCAAACATCTTGTCAAATTTGCTGTGGAAAGTGCTGACCAAGTTGAAATATGCTTACATTTGATGAGGGATCTGAAGGTGTTAAACTTTAAAAAAAGTTCACGTGCTGCTGAATTCACCCTTCAGGGAAAATGACCGGAAGGTTGGGACCTGTTGCTCAACACAGAAAGAAGCAGAGCACAATAAAGTTTTGAGCATCTTCCCCTTGGGCCTCAGGGCTCCAAACCCTGTGAGAAGGTTGGGTTTTGCTGTGTGATGGGGGTGATAATGTTGCATTCCCTGCTCAGAAAGCAGCTGCTAGTGCTGGCATTGGGATAGGGCTGGCAAGTGGAGAGGAATCCAGAGTCCTGAGAATCTTCTGGCTCCCCTTCCACTTCTAAAGACGTTTAGAGAAGCGCCTTTTGTGCAGCAGTAAGGAACAGCTGGAGCTGTGCTTGCAGGAATGCTCTTGGAGCAAGTGGGCCTTCTTTTTCCCTCTTACCTTGTGCTCCCTGTGTGCACATCCATTCCCTCAGGTAAAGCAGACTTGGGATTTTTCTCTCTTCTCCTCCCTGTAGAACTGGAGCATGTGTTCCACTGGGCTCTTTCAAAGTAGGTTAAGGGCTTGTCTGGAGCTTAAACATCAAAGTAATGTGACCTAGTAGGTAAAGTGGGTTTTGAGGCAATTGGGTGATTCCATGTATTTCTTGTGGAATGGATCTACACCCAGAACCTTTGGATCTTCCTGCCCTGGTAAATTATCTGTTCTAAGGTCATGCCACCCAGCTGTAAATGTTGCTGCTTGTTCACATTATCCTGCAATTCCTTTGTTTGGGTCTTTTGCTTGACTGGGACTGCAGCACAGTTCTGACACAATTGGTTGCTTCTCAGCCAGGGTAAGAAAAAAGTATTTTCAGATGTCGCCAACTACCACATTGGATCATACAAATCTTAACTAACAGTCCTCAAGTGCTGTTATTCTTGACAAAATAGATGGTGGTGTTAGCTCTTCATTTGTACACAAGTCCATGGTGAGAGAATGAGGGAATTTGTGTGCACACCAACTCTAAATCCTTTATTTTAGCTCTTGCCAGACAACAGGGAAAAGGATGCAAGAGAGTAAAGCTCAGTGGAGGCAAAAAAATACTGATGGCTTGAGGTCTCCATTATACGTGGATATGACTGTACTACCTGCAAATGCTTTACTTTCTCTGTGGTTCTGAGCCTGTAAACCTGATGAGAAATTTATTTTCACATTGAATACTGGAGCATGTGTAGTTTATGAACACATTTTATAGCATGAGCAGTAGGTTCACTGCAGCTTGCTTTACTAGTACTGGTTTTTGCATGACTGGAGTTTTCTTGTTGTAACAGATAATCACTTCTGAGATGACTAATGGCACAGAATATTAGAGTGGTTTTTTCCCTGAGCAGTCAAGGACAAATCAAAACAAAAGAAATGTGAGCAGTCACACCCAGCGTTGCATATTTGTGATTATTATATACAGGGCACTGCTCTTGAGAATACACCCGGAGTCAGTGTGTTATTTCCAACTTCAGCACTTGTCCTGTGGCCAGAACTGGATTTAAGCTTTTTAATATTTCTCATTTGTAGTGTCTGTTAGTTAAACATCAGTTAGAGGGAGGTTATTCACACAAGAAGTTCCACTGATGTTCCGTCTCTTCTCATCTTTGAAGGATCACTTGGAGGTTGGCTCCTTATGTTACAAGGTATTGAGGTGCTGAGCATACTTTTTTCTCCAAAACACCCCTCAACAAACCAACTTTCATTATCGCTTTATTATAAATAACTTTTCATATCGCTTTTTAAAAAATCTTTTCTTTTCCTTCCTGTTTGATTTTGTCAAAGGCCCAATTAAAAATGACATTCAGTGGCCACATTTTGAGATCTACTTAGGCACAGAAAGACACCTTGGAGAGTTTTCAGAGTGTTTAATATTAAGAATGTTTTCCCACATCCAAGTCTCTTCTCTGTGCCGCACAAAACAACCCCTGCTGAGAGAAAAGGGCAGCTGAATTGAAGTGCTTTTCGCCCTGTTCAGCTGAAGAGTGTGAGGCTGTTAGAACTTGTTCTCAGTTTCAGCTCAGTAATTCAGTGTTTACTTGCCCGGTCTCTAGGATCCTGAGGAGGAACTACATAATGTGGGTGTAATTTGAGTACTGCTTTCTAGTCCTACTCTTTTTATCAAGACTGACAAGAAAACTACTTTAGATCATGGAGGAGCTCTCAAAATCATTTAGGCTCCCATGCAGGGATAGTCCCTGCGTTTATTTAATGCCACTTTGAGTTTCTGAGCACCAAACTAAATCATTAGCAGAAAAAAAATGAAATATGACTGTGATAAATGTGAACCTGAAGACTTCCACTGAGTTATGTTTAAAATGAACTTTATTCACGGCAGGGATCATGTATGTTTAATTTAAATTTTTGACAGATCTCTTAGGGTGTAACATTTTGTTTCCCATTACATGAGTGAAGCAGATAATCGATGATGAGAAGAACTCAAGGCTTTGATTCACAATTTTCTTGCTGCTACATTATTTCAGTATCCTACATTTGCAAATGTTTAGCAAGAAGTTAAACACTTTAAATGAAAGATTGTTTATAGAAGTAAAGAAAATACTGGCAAAACTCTCCTCTTATGGCATCCGTGGGTGTGTCTGACAGTTTGCACATTTACCAGATTCATATCCATCAAGATGATTAATTACAGAGTTTTGATGAATTCTAGTGTGACCAGAGATGGTAAGTCTTGGTAAATATTACCAAATTTGTGAGGGTTTTAATTATTATTAGGCTAAAATTGCTAAGAGTTCATATTAAAACAGCAATTCCAGGGATTTGGTGTTTTTATATTTTTTTTCCAAATCATGTATCTGGCATTTGCTATTTGTCCTTTTACACTGACAGCACTTATAAACAATAATGCATCTGTACAAAAATGTGCACTAAAAATAAGTCATTAAGGGTTTTCAGCTTCCAACTCTTTTTTTTAAAGTCAACACTAGAATAAATTTGGCAGTAGATCACAGGATTGTTTAGAAGAGGAGGCTGCGAATCACCTACAAAATGACCTGTTTAGCACTATCCTTAATTTGAGGGTGTGATTTTTTTGTGGTCAATAGACATGAATTCTCTTCAGTGGTTATGTCAGCACAGCTGAAAGGTGCAGGCAGGAATGGTTGGTTAAAGGCAATGAAGACTTCATGGTGTTTTGTTCTCCCATAGTGACCACAGGAAAACATCAGAAGTTTTGAGAAATTCCAGAATTCAGGTTTGAATAGCTAATTGCTCAACAATTAGCCCTCTAATGTTTGTTACATGTCAAACTTCCTAATTATGTGCTGGCCACAGTTCAAAGCTGCAGTCCAGTGAGCTGTTTGGTGTCAAGACCTTGCAGTGTTGGAGGCCCCTTGGGACAGATATCTGTGCAGACTGGCAGCCTGAAGCCTGTGAAGGGTCTGAGTTTTAAGGCTGAATTGTATTAGGATGGTGAAGCAAAGCCTTTGTGCAGAGCTGTCACTTCCAGTGGGTTTAGGAGTTCCCGTAGGTTTGAGTGACTGTGAAACTTTCAGGCTGGAGCAGCCGCTGTAAAGTTGGGCGACGTCGCACTGAGCGTTTTGGATGTGAAAGCCACCTCGGAGCGTTCAGACATCTCTGAAATGTTTGTGCCGTTTCAGAGTGACCTCGTTAAAGAGCTGCTGCTCTGTGTCGCAGGGAACGCTTTGCATCAAGAGTGTGACCAGGACAAACAGCAGCAGCTCTGAGGTAGCTGTGAACAGTCTCTTTTAACCTCATTGCACTTAATGGACGTCAATAAAGTCAAACTTTGACAATTATTCTCCTGGTGGCTGATCCAGCTGGAACACCACTTGTTTCTAAAACTGAAGAATTAAATCTTGCCCTAATCTGATCCCCCCTGGCTTTTTTATACCACACCACCCTCTGGCCATTGCTGGGGAGTCCTTCTGGAAGAGCAGGCATCTGTTTAAGTTAGAGAATTTTTTTATAAGGAGAAAACATCTCAAATATATTCTGCTTTATATTTTGATCTTTAAATAGAGAAATCTATGAAGTTGTCATAACTTTGGTTGGTCAGCAAAAGAAGTTATTTTGCTGTTGGCTGAAGATCTGTTCCTTTGCAGAATTGCCTTAGTGGCTTAGCACATCTTGCAAACACTCAACTTTCACCTTCTTTGCTTGCAGCAGCCGTGTCAGTCACTGCAGCCTGTGAAAACTGTACGGAGAATTACCTCCAGTGCAGCCATTTGGAAAAGGTCCCTTTCCCCTGCCAACAGAACAGGTCCCGTTCATATCCTGGGAGGAAGGACTGCTCCTGAACAACCTGTCTGCTCCAGCAGCAGCTTTGACTTCAGTCAGAGACAGGCAGAGATTCAATTATTTTCTGACGTATTATTTACACATTTTTTTTCCACAGAGGTGATTTTCAGTGGTAGCAGCGGTGGGTTGGGGTTTCTCTGAGTTCTTTAGTAGGGAGATTTATTATTAATGTAACAAACCCATCAACTTTAGTTTTGCTGGGACATTGCTTATATCTGCAGCCATGTGGAATCCAAGAGCTTTGTCTGCAGTCTGGGTTCCAAATAATTCTGTCATTTCCAGCATCCTCAGAGGTCAAGGATATCTAGGATCATTTGGATAAGAGGTTAAAAAAAATCACAAATCTGCCACAAACTGAAAATGGCACCTACTGGTCATTTAAAAGTGATTCTTGAATATTTGCTTTGTGGTAATGGGCACTGAGTTGTTTCAGTAAAATATATTTTCCTCTTATGCTGATTTATTTGTTCAGTTTTAAAGTAGTAAGAATCTAAACACATGAGAAGCTACTGTAACAACACAATAACTTCAGTTACATCTTGTTAAAATAATTTTAGCAGTGAGTCCAGTGGTGGACACAAACAAAAGGACTCATTTTATTGGAAGAATATTTTTGCAAAGAATCCTGCATCATTTGGAGCATGCTAACTCTCTTCCAGATGTTTTACATCCTACCTGGTATTCATAGGTTGTGACATGAAAGAAATATAGAAAAAACTGCAACTCTCCCTCTTTTTTGTTGATCTCATGAAGGTGTGTGTTCAGGTCAGCTCCACGTGATCAGATTGTCTGGGAAAGCAAGGCAGCAGAAATAAATGGCTCAATTAATACATTGTAGGAAAAATTCCAGATCTATAAGCATTTTGCCCAAGTGAGGAACTGAGGATTAAACCTCAGGAGCAGCCAATGCTTTAAACATTTCAATGAAAAGGTCATATGCAAGTGGCTTGTAGCCAATATCACTTATCCTGGCTTTTGTGTTCCCTGTCAGTCACAAAGAGGGAACACACACATGCTGGAAGAAGGTAATTGTTGCAGATTAAAGCCTCATGTGAAATGAAAGAGCCATCAAAATTCTTTATAGTTGCTTGGCATGAGTTCTGATAATGCAGAGTTGTCTTTTATTATTATTTTAGAATGCAGTCGTGTACCACAGACTAAACAAAAGTCCCCCAAGACAATAGCAGCAGCCTGTGAGCAGAGTGTGTGGAATTGCTGTGCGCAGCTGGAGCTGGCAGGTGAAACCCAGGGACACAAGTGCTTGTTCAAATAGCAAGATTTACATCTCTTTTACTTTTTTCCCCCCTGTTTAACTTCATCTCATGTTTTAGCTGCAGATAAGATTTTGTTGTTCTGCCATATTTTAGATCTATCTACCTGCTTTTATGTTCCATACAGAGAAACATTTTTTAATCTTGTTGGGAAAATAAAAAAGGCCTAATTCCCCAGTGCTGGAGTCACTGCTGCATGGCTCCTCATCATGGAAGCTTAAAGAATAGTAGTTATGAAACTCATTTCTTGTGAAACTCACATGCAACAACAATTTTTGACACGTTATATATGATAACAGTGTTAATACATGTATAAAAGACATGTTTTTTTTCTGGGTTGTGTTTGAATAAGTTACACACCAAGGAGGAATACGGGACATTTTCATAGTAATATTCTCTCTCTTGCCAGTCGTCAGCCATTGTGCAGCTTTACGGCTCGTTGCTTTTGAGTTTTGCCCAGGCATTGATCCCTCTGTGCTCCCTGGTTGAGGTCCTGGTTGAAGTCAGTCAGCGCTCTTAGTGATCACAAAAAATGCATCCCAGCAAGGCTTCCACCTCGCTCAAGGAAATGTCAGCAGTCAGTGATGGGAAGACGCCTCCTAATTCAGGGGTGATTATTTTTGCTTTGATGCTTTTTAGTGCCTTTGTTGGCATATTCTGATCAGCATGATCCCAAAATAAAACTGATTCAGGCTGACAGGTGCTGTCACACATTCAGTGTGGATGGAGTTCACTGAGATTTTCAAGTTGTAAGGTACCTAATACTGAAAAACATCTCCCAGTACACTATCAGCAACTGCTTTAGGTGATAAAAAGCTTGAGTGTTGTGCTTAAGTATGTGAATACGAGATATTCTCTTAACAAAACACTGAAATGAAATACCAATAAGAAGAATCTCTTAAAGAGAATTTTAGAAGGAAATCACAAAAACATCAACGGAACTCAATTTTTCCACTTGAATTTCTGCCAAAAATCACTCACATTTTTGTCATTTTCCTTTTCTTCTGTCCACTTTTTGATTCAGACGACTGTGGAATTTCCTGTTTTGTTTGTGTTTTGCTACTGCAACTAAACAAGCCAGCAGCCAAAGTCATTGTAAGAAACCAAACTTCCAGTAAAATTTGAACAAAAACATGCCCTCCGCTTGTTTGCTGTTTCTGTTCTCTGACCAATTTCCTTTTGTAGTGACTTCATCTTTCCAGAGTCTGCACATTCACTCATCTTCATGTTTCTTCTTGTCCACAGTGAGCCCTGTTTCCCTTTGCAGTGCCTATTCCAGTGGGGGATGTGTATTTTTAATTATCTGCTGTCCTTATTTGGAGAGATCTGTCTCTGCACTTCATAAATGTACTTCTGGTTGTTCCTTGGTGAGTACCCATGCACAGCAATTTTGTTAGAGTTTTGATTTTATTTCTCCAAACATTTGCAGCTGTCACTGATACAGCTGTAACAGAAATTCCTGGGTAAGAACATTTGAAACTAGTCCAGAGTTGCTTTAATTTTTGAATTGTGCCTGGGTGCAGATCAGTTTCTGATTTTAAAGAACTTTTTCTGTAGCTATTGAGACTCATTTTTCCTGACACTTTTCCATAGCTATTACCTTCATCAGGGGGATATAAGAATGCAGTATGATACTACTAATAATAGTGACCTATTTATTCATCCTTAAAATATAGTTCTGTTGTTTTCAAGAGGTTATTCAGAAGATAAGCAGAGCATCTGGAGAAAATATATTTGTTAGCCATACAGTTTAAATATGGATGTTTGTCTACCAGTGTTGGGAGGAGGAAGCCTTGAAATGTTTTTGGTTCATTACTGACTTCAGTCATTTAGCCTCCATAATTCAGATCCTCACAGAGCTGATCCAAAGCCCCCAAATCCTCGGGATCCCTTCCTATGGCCTTGGTATGTTTTGTCCTCAGGCCTCAGCCAAGAGAGGGTTTGGAGAAAGTGCCTTCCACAGTGTTTTCCCTTTCTGAGCAGGGCAGCATCTGACAGTGTGCTCGGGGTCACTTTGGAGATATCTCTTGCACAAACGTCCTTTGGCTGGAACTGCTTGGCCAGCGGTATCATTTATCCCAGTTTTAGAGGGGATAGTAAGCCTTTTGTGGGAATCAGACCTCTCCCTTTTAGATAGGACTGATGTTTTGTAGGAAGAAGTGTAAAAAGCTGGATAAAAATGTACCAAAAAAAGCTGCTTCTCAAAGTTCTGGTTTTAAGTGCTTGGAAATAACAGAAAGGTGTTGTACTGAATTCTTGGGCTTTACCAATTACTTCTAAACAACCTTAAGCACTTGGTGCTGGGGAATCAAAGTATTTTTCTTTTAGTGCTATTTTTAAACACAAAAAAGGCCTTTCTGCCTAGCTAGCAAAAGGATTTCAAGCTTCTACTGGATGTGTTAGGAGAAGAAAATATCCCTTAAGACACTGATTGCAGCCTGTATATGAATGCTTAGCAGTTTATTTCAATAAAGTGCAAGCTAAATTCATATCCTGTATTTGCTGTTGATGGATTTTCAGTAACAATTGTGAGGTTTTGTGAAAACTGGACTTGCAAGTTCTTGGCGGCGCTTCTGTCCATTGAGTGTCTTAATAACTGAGTAGAACTGCAGATTATACAGACTTTTCCAGTTGCCGACAAAATGATGAATCAACTTCACAGCACAAGCAGTTCATGAAGCAGAGCAGGAACTTCAGGAGAATGGTCTTGACCCGAGATTACCTGCAGGTTACAGAGAATCTCTCTTTTAATGAAGAGGTGCAAAACCTCTTTGAACCCCCGTGCCTCTAAATAAATCCCCTAGCCTCAGTGGGGATATCTGGCAGAGTGAAGACTGGGCAGGACTGCAGTGCCTGGGATGAGGTGTGATGCCCCGTATCTCAATCGGGGTCAGCAAAGTCAGATAAGGGAACGGGAGACAGGGAGAAATGTCTGATACTCCAGGCATGCTGCCTGCCAACATTAAGCAGGGCAGCCCTGCAAAAGGATTTAGTAATTTGCCTTGCTGGGTTTGAGATCCAGCATTTTGCAGCACTGAAAATTGGAGCGGATCGTGCCTTAAATCAGGGTGTTTTGGCAGGAGAGGGTTCCCCTTGTACCTACTGAAGACGTGCTATGGGAGTTTTGCTGTAATGACTCTAATGAGGCTAAGATTTGGTTGCACATCTTCTAATCCCACATTTCTGGGCTGATTTGTGTCGCCATTTGTTCCTGTTTGGCCTTCTGAAGCCTGGAGGAGGCAGATTTGGCTTTTTGCCGTATTTGTCAGTGTTAGTAAAAACAGCATCTCTAAAACTTCTTGAACTCTGGGTAGTTCAAACAGAATATTTTAAGCACAAGCAGTTTGAAAAACACTAATGTGCCTAAATCATTCTGTCATTTAGAAAAAATGTGTAGTTTGAGAGCATTTTGGTGTAGAGTGTTGAGCTTGAAAGATGGCACCAAGAACTTCTTAGTATTTGATACAATTTGAGGAAAAAGGACTGGGAAGACAGATTGCATTCCTGAAAACTGTGGAAACGATTATGTAATTAGTCTGTAGTCAGTAATTGTTTGTAAATAGGCATTGTCTTACTTCCAAAACTTGCCTTTAAATTTTTGGCTTGCAGCATTACTGTACCTGATAGTAGAATAAATGGAGAGGAGCTTGACTTAGGTTTGGTGCTTTACTTTGCTATAACAGATGACACGCCTGCTCCTAAAATGTTGAAGCAATAAAGTGTCTGAGGTCATTGAAAATAAAACTATAGGGAGAAATTAGAAGGAAAAGCTGTGTAAACGACTTATAATCACTGTCAGTGCTTGGGAAAGCTATTTTTTCCTTTCTAGTAGTCTTTAATAGCATTTATACTGTATTCTGAAGTACTGTTTTGTAATTTGAAAATGACAACTTTGTTGCTTTACGGTAAAAATCTTCCACACTTCAGTAACAAAATAATTTTCCCCTTCCTAGATTTCTTTTCTCAACCAGGAGCCCTGTACAGCTCATTGCTGCCTGTGAGCCTTTCCTCACCAATTCCAAAGCACCTTCAAAGCACACTCCAATCTCGTCAGCGCCGGAGTTCTTTGTAGGGCACCCCAGGACAGGACGCAAGATGCACATGCAGGAGTGCATAGGGTCATTTTATCAGTGTATTGCCTTCTGAAGGAATAGGTGACCCTCTGCGGGGGGGACTGAGGTTCGAGTGCTTCACAGTGAGATTAAATTTCACTTTATATCTTCATATGGATGTTTAACTGCCCCTCCCCTGCCTTGTGTGCCTTGCCCAAATCTTGTGTCTGCTGCTGCATGGAGCAAACATGTTCCCCACTGCTTCTGCCATTGAACAGAAAGATCCAATGGATGTGTAGAAGTAACTGCAAAGCAGGGAAATCTTTAGATTGGCTCTGGTTGGATTTGAAATAGGTTCAGCGAGATCAACCGAATGCCACGTTAATGTGTTGGATTCGATAACACAGAAAAATTGCAGTGCTAGGAAATGGAAAGCTGAGCTCCAATTAACTCCTGTGTATTCAGCATCAGGCAAGAGAGAAAAAAATATCCAAATGAAACAGTAGCATGTTTCTCATCCATAAAATTGTTCAATGATGTTTTTGACTATAACCACCATCAGCTGACTTTTTGAATCATCACACAAAGTACAGGGCTATGTCTATCTGTAAGGTTATATCTGGGCCCAACTCCAAATTTCAGTAAATTGCATGTTAAATTGGGGAGTGTTTTATCTGAATTTATTTCCACACATTGAACTTGAGCTGCCTTTGAATTCTGTATCTCTAACTGGGAATTCTGTGACAGTAATAAATGGGTGAAAGTAGGAAATTCGAGGACAACATGCAACTAAGGAGGCACAGACACCTTCTGGCCCTCTTCAGAAAGCTCAGTCTTGTCTGGTACAATTTGGCCTTTTGAAACATTTTCTAGTACTTGTAGGCTGAAAGGGATTTTGGTTACCATATCTGGAAAACACTGGGATAAAAATTACCCTGAAAAGTCCTTCTGAGCCCTTTGCAAGTAAAGTTTTTCTTTGTCATATCATCAGAAAATGCTGTGTGAGAGAATAGTTGCACCTGCTGTATCTCCCATAACTATCCTGAACTCAGCACTGGATTTTGTGTTCCTATTTTTAAAAGCCATCTTGCTAAATAGATACAGAGAATGTTCCCTTTGGAAGGGGAAGGGAACAGCAGTGCAGCGTTAGGGGAGCACCGTGAACTTGGCATGCCTTGGATCAGCTGAGAGAGTGAAAGGAGTGAGATAAGAGAACTGAATAAATTAGCATGGCTTTTGTGTGCAGGATACTGACTCGCAGCTCTGGCAGTGTCAGGGAGGAAAAACTCTTTTGAAGTCTTTCAAGTAGTGTGAATCACCTGGGGGAGAGTTGGAATGACCTCTGAGGGAATTTATCTTACCTACTGCTCGAGATGGAATAGATAAACCAAGGGAAAATACCCTTGGCTTGCAAGCATTGGAATAAGTGTCTGCAGGAATAGATGGCAAAGCAGGGATATTGCAACCAGACTTGTGCCTGCTGCCTGCCAGCTTCGGAGTCCATTTATAGAAGCTGGCAGCCTTCCTTGGAAAAAGAGCCGAGGAGTTGTTACAACTTTCGAGAAAGCAGGGAAAACAAAGAGAAGGGAAAGCCACACAGTGCTCCTGCTTGGACAAACTGTGTACAATTAGATTGAATATGCCTAGGGAAAGAAAAGGGGAAAAAGGAGTTATGGTTTAGTGGTTCCTCCCCTCCCCAGTCTGTTCAGCAGCAATTCACTGCAGGACTTGTCTGTGCTTGAACTCGCCTGCTTTAATTAAACTGATCATTTAAATTGATGTTAATACCTGAGTGTGTGCAGGCATTTAGTGCTTTGTTTGAGTTTTGTGTGCCTGTAAACTACAGAGTGGATTTAACAGGATTGATGAATATTCCCAATTGTATTTGGAGAGTCTAAATTACCAGCAATGAGTTTTTCCCATTCTTTCACTTGGTGTGTGTGCAAATGTTCCATTTTGTGAAGTGTGTTGTGCTGACAGTTCATTTGGGATTATTCATGACTGTAGAGATTCATTCTGAAACTGTAAGTAGTAGGAAGTCTTTTTGTGTCTTGATCTTTGAGTCTTTTCTTGATTTATGTTGACATATTGGAACTGGGCAAACAGAGTGGACTGGAATTCCAGGGAAAAGCAATTGCTTGCTTATGCTTGTCTGACATTTTGTAGTCTGTGTGCACATAAAGGATCTAGGATCTGTCATTGATTTCTCCTCCAGCATGAGACTGGCAAAACTGCAGCTTGCTGCTTGGCAAAATGCTGAGCATGATGTCAGAACATGCAGGACCCATTTATAAATATATATATTTTAAAAAATGGAAGTGGTAGCTACATTAAATGAAATGGATTTTAGAGAAAAAAGCAATAATGAATCTAAATAAATGATACAGAACTCCTCTAAAAGGATCATAAAAATGTAAGAGGGTAGAAGTGTAGGCTATTTCAGTGGCATGATTTAAGTGTGAATCCATATGAGATGAAGTATTTAGGGAGACCTAGAAACCTGTAGTTGCAATTAATATTATCAGGTGAGAGCAAACATAGAGAACGTGAAAAAATTCTTGCCACTTGTATTTGTATTAATATGGGGGAGTTTTGTGCCTGTTTGTACTGATACACATTCATGTACCTAGTGTTAACTAACTAAAGTGCATAATATTTTATAGTTCAGCTGCAGGGTGGCAGATGCACAGCGGAGTAGGTGAAAGTGAGCAGTGATAGAAAATTCCTTCATCTGTGTGCATATGAATGGAATCATTCCTGTGTGCAGGTGAGAAACCTCTTCATCTCCTCTAATAATTTGACTGGAGGCCATTATTTGCTTTTGTTTGTTGTATATTTAATGACCATTTCAGGATGGAAATTGAGAGGCAAACAGCTGTGAAAACCATTTGGTTTTCTAAAATGAAGTAACCAGAGTTGCAGTCTGGGTTAGCCTGCCACCACCATCAAAAATTATCATTTTTCTTATGAGTAAAGAAAGTTCCCAGTGGAGCCGTGTTCCACAGGAGGTGTCTCATCCAGTGAAAAAGGCTCCACGTTTTACTTCCACACAAGGTAACTCCGTGCGTGCAGGACTGAGAGCAGACCTCAGCCTAGATCGTGGAATGCACAAAGCAGCTGTTTTGCCTATAAATAAACCAAGAGCCTCTTCTCAAGTGAGACTTTTTTCATAGATATGCCGTGGAAATGAGCTGCCACTTTAACTGTTGGTGTTTAGAGTTAAAGTATGTGGTAGTAGCAGGATTCACATTCTCATGTGTGGAAGTCACGCTGGGATCAGGTTTCAGCCTTATCGTGTTGGTATCATGTTGTAGCGAAACACTTGTGCTGCAAGAGTTAAATCTGTCAGCCTTTCTCTTCCTAATCCCCAGAGTGCCACAGGTTTATATCTTCGGTAGAAAGCAAAACTCCACTGCACTTAGTGAAAAACATCTCCGTGCTCTAGTGATTATTTTGTTTCAATCTCATTGTAAATGCCTACAATTTTTTTATAATTTAACTGAGAATTGTGCTGTGAGCAGGGAGATACCTATCTGATCTCTCGGGCTGTTTGGCTTCCTTTTCTTTTTCCCTTTGTTTGCAGTTTCTGGTTTGCGGTTCGTTTATGTGGTTTTTCCCTTCTCGTTTTTCACGTGAGTCCGCGGAGAAGCAGCAATAGGAATTGCACCGATCTTGTCAGCTGGCTCAGTGCCTGGGGACAGCCTCTCAGCGGCCGGCTAGCTCTGGTGGCTCTGCTCAGCCCTCGGCACACACTCTGCCCAGGTAACTCAGGCTCTTGCACCTCTTTAATGCCTGTAAATCAATCATTTCATTAGCCCCACACAAAAGGCTTCCACTTTGCATCGCACTCACTCTAATCACCTGTCCCCAGGCAGGTAGCAGCCCAGGCTTGCTGTGTTGGTTCTGGTGGAAAACCAGCAGTTTTTCTCGTCTCGGGATAAAGCGGCAGCTCCGGGTGGGAGCAGCATTTGCCCAAGTGCAGTCCAGCTGTGCAGCAGCCCCGCTGGAGCTGAGCAAGCCCGGACACGAGCGGAGGCAGCCAAAGCACTGACGGTGTCAGATGCGCCCGACGGGAGAGCGCAGCAGCCCCGCGCTCCCTGTCCCTGCAGGGAATGAGCAGCTCCAGCGCCGGGACTGCAGCGACTGCTGTGGGACAGGGATGGGCAGCAGCCCCGCGCTCCCTGTCCCTGCAGGGAATGAGCAGCTCCAGCGCCGGGACTGCAGCGACTGCTGTGGGACAGGGATGGGCAGCAGCCCCGCGCTCCCTGTCCCTGCAGGGAGGAGCGGCTCCAGCCCTGGCACCGGCGCTCGGCCGTGCTCCTGCTGCCTTCCCGGGGCTGGCTTGGGGCCACGGCTGCAGTCTCTGTCAGCACATCTCCTCATCGCTTGACTTGGAGGGAGGTTTTAACCCTGAGCGTTTCTGTCCCTTCTCCTGAGTGGCAGCCCCTTTTAAAGGAGCCTCTTACGCAGTTTTGGACACAAGGCACAAATCTTCTTCAGAGGAGCTCTGTACCCCATCAGACTCTCTCTCTGTCTTCACTCTGAGATGTAAATGCAGCATCTTCTCAACAGGATAGCCAATTCCAAAACTAAAAGGGAAAATGTTTTAGTTATATTTGGTAGGTCTTGTATTCTTTGTATTTCCTTTGTGGCTTTTGAGATTTTGCATTCACTTGGAAGAAAATCTGGGGGATTGGAAGTAGACGATCTTTAAGGTCCCTTCCAACTCAAACCATTCAATGATTATATTTCTGTGATTGCTCTATCCCAAACTATAATCCAATTCTCCCTCCCCTGCTTTAAGGAAACAAACCAAAAAATTCCACAGCTGATGATTTTCTCAATTAAAAATCCCCAAATAACAACCAAGCAAAAATAAAAACAACCCCACAGACTGCACTAAAACAAATACTTTAACCATAGTGGCTCTTCACACAGGCAGTGTGTTACTTCTTAATTTTATGATAATAGCTTGAAGAACTTTCTTGAAGTTTTTCTTCTCATTTTTAGCCACTCAGATCTCAGAATGCAGCTGATGCACTGACAGCCCTGACTTCAGGGGTGATTTCTGTTTGTTAACAGAGTATTCAGTCTGTTATTTCCCTGACAAAAGAACCTCCCTTCTCTGATACAACCTCTTGAGTCAAAAATGTTAATGATAATATTTTTCTGATTCCAGTTCCTCTGCATTGGTTAAAAGGGTCTTTTGAATAAGTCTGATCTGCTTCCAAGAAGGAGAGGGCGAAATGGGCCAAATTTGTGCCAGCACATTTTGTTTTGGGCAGGGAGGGGGAACTGCTCAGCTCTCTGCAGCTGGGCCCAGCCAGGCCCGTGTCTGGGACAGCTTTGCTGAGCAGCCCAGCCCCTCTGCTGTGGCTGGCAGCTGGGGCCTTTCTTGTCTGCCAGGGAGAGGATATTGAATGCTCTCCCTGCTGCTCCCTGCACAGGGAAACAGCCAGGGCCAGGCTGAGGGCTCAGGGGAGAAAAGATGCTCTGTTGATAAGGTAATAGGCATCTGCAGCCTCAAGGGAAACTTGCCAAAACCTTTCTCTAGTAACTGCAGGGATTATCTAAAAATCAATAATAAAGGCGGTAACCAGGGGAAGGGAAAATACATCTTCAAGGGAAGCCAAATTCTGTGAATGCTCCATGAGAGCAATCATGGCAGGATTTAGGGTAATTGTAAGGCAAATCAGACTGAGGAAAATTGTTTTAAAAGGGACCCTTAGCTGGCAATAAGGACCATGTGTTCTTTCTTCTCTCTGCAGAAGCACCCAACATTTTCAGCATATTGACCTATGTTAGTAGCTGCCACAGCCTTGATTTTTAGCATCTACAAATACATTTTCACTGAAAATAATAAATTGCTCTAAATGAGTATGTTACATTAGACTTTGTGGCTTTTACCTTGTTTCACCTCTACTAAGTGAAGTGTGTCATTTTATACTGCAATACGCAGGAACATTGGGATAAATTTCCTGAAGTCAGTGGAACTCTATCCTTTCACGCCAGGAGTGATTTTGGCTCATCTGTTGCTCCGAGTTCTTCCTCCCAGATGGGCTGTGGTGATGATGTCATCTCCTCTCATGGCACTTTAAAAGACCAATTTGGTTCGGTTGTCTTTTAACACTTTATCCTTCCAGAAAAGCAGCAACGGCACTGAACACTGAAATCTTACTTTGGCTGCAGTGCTGCAGGAATATCAGCTGTTGAAGGGAACACTTCAATTATGTCATTTAACACTGCCTAGATAAGTGAATCTGGGTAGGACTTCAGAAACACTGGCTTTTATTTCTTTTCTAGGGGCAGGATTTGTACTCAAGTTACTTCATTGTAGTGTCCAGGAGCATCAGTCTTCAGACTCCTGTGTGTTTAGATTCAAAACATGAAAACCATAAGAAATTAATTTACCTCCTGATAACTGGTGACCTGTAAGGCATTTCTATAACCTTTTAAAATGTCTGCTTCCACAGAATAAATGGGAGTTTGTGGAAGGTTATGCTTCGTGTTTTGGGAGACATCTACATGCTATCAAAAAAACCTGTCAATTCGTCTCTCTTACAAGGGGCAAGGAATTATGGTTTATTTTATTTTATTTTATTTTATTTTATTTTATTTTATTTATGACTTTGTCCTTAAAGGGTCGTGTGATATTGGGCAACTGTATCAAATCCAAAAAATTTAGCAACCGGAAGTGTGCAGACCAGCTGCTACCATCTACCTCCAAGTCTTCCCAGACCTGTGCCATTAACACTCCTTCTTTCCTTTTCCTTTCCTGCCTCTCTGCAGTGTTCATTTCAAAGGTTATTAAATGAAATCAATTTCAGCCTTCCCATAGCCTAATGCTTTCCAATTTCTCTCTTCCCTGGCTCGCAGTGTCTCATCCTACAGGGGTATTCTTGTCTCCATTTTAACCAGCTCCTCGTTTGAAGTGCTTTCCTCAAGTCCAGACTGATGAGGAAAGTGATTCTTCTAAATATAGGTAATAAAATAAATCTCATCAAAGACAAATGCCTGGCTAGCTGAGAACTGGTCTTTTACAAATTTGTGTTGTATTTTATTGGATTAAGATTCAATATTCATTTGGCTGGGACACTTGCCTACATTTTTCTTTGCTTTTTTGTTGTGGATACAAGCTTGAGATAGTTAGGAATTTTTTTTCAAGGCAATTCCAAGCTTTCTACTTCTGACAGTAGGAATTCTTTACATTTTGTTATAAATATTAGATGCACTAATTTCCTTCTTAATTGCAGAAGTGTGCATAGTGTATCCTGCATTTTATCTATTCAGATTCCTTAATTTCACATAGGCCTGACTTGCATATGGATTTTGGAAGTCAGACAGCTGGACAGAAAATTACTTATGCAATTTTAGCACCTCAGTGTTTAAAAAAGATACTGCTGGCCTAAAGGATGTATTTTTAATTATATTAAAAGAAAACTTCAAAATCCAGATTTGTTTACTGAAAACCATATTGCAATAAGGAGACCTGCAGGTAAGTTTTGAATCTGGGCTATGCCATTTCCCTGATAGCAGGAGGCAGAGGCACTGTTTCTATTGAAAGGTACAGTTCTTAATTCCTTTTCTTTTTCCCCCAGGGGAATTACTCACACTGTAGTATTTTTCTGAAGTAGAAGGTAAAACCACTGATAAAATCAGTTTGGAATCAAGGATAGATCATTATTTGAGCATATTATACTGTGCCTATAAGGCTTATTTTTAATAAGAATATAACTTTTTTTGGCCTTAACTGCTTAGATTATAAACCCTTGGGAGCTATTTTTACACTGTAATTCCAGCACAGCCTTGGGCTCAGTGGTCATGAGGTGCTTCTGCTCTGTGGATGTGATTAATCCCAGTGATTTTATCATACGCAAACCTCTTTTCATACAGAAATGAGAATTTGGATTAAAATTCCAGAAACGTTTCATTTGGAATCTTTTCTGTACGGAGGTGAGCAGGAGCCCAGTCCTGCTCAGGGTGCTTTCAGGAGCAGTCCCACAGATTTGGGATCCCTTAATTAAGGAAGGAGCATTTGGGTTTTGGATGATCCACTGATGATCCTGGCAAAACGCTCTTCTTTTTTGAAGTGCTCCATTCCTTGGGCTACCTAATGCTTTTCTAGGAAGTGCTGTAGAAATAATAAGATGATTTATAGCTCTCCGCATTAGCATTCTCAGCTCCAGATGGTTTTCCTAGTGTGTTAATCCTAACATTTCTGCTGTGAGCATTACCGATGACACGGATTTTTTGCACGTGGGTGAGCCTGTGAGACAAACCCTTGGAAGGGATGTGAAAAGACTGCAAGTGTATTCCCCGAAATTACATTGACCAGCCTTTGTCAGTATCAAAATTTACATCTCATCTTTTTTAGCTTCCCTGGAACCTTCTTTTTATCACTACTTCTGAGTACAAAGGCGTGTCAATAAAGTAAAATGGACCAAAAGTCAAACTACGGAGACCTTCCTATTTCAAGATACTGCTTGTCAGGTATAATTCTTTTCTTCTATTCCTGGCAATGTTTTTATGGCAAATTGTGAAAACCCATAGGTTTGTGATGGATAAGTGGCTTTTCCAGGTGAGTTCACCCAATTCCTACAGACTCTGAAGGATCTGAGAAGAGCCCAATGCCCACCTGGCTGCACCCAGGCCTGCGGTGCTGCACGGGGCTGTTGTGACCCAGAGGGTGTTTTATAGCCTTGCAAAATGCTGATGCCATTGTGTGGTGTTCCTCCAGTGCCCCTTTGACTCTGGCAGTCCCATGACAGCATTTATTGAGTTTATAGTAGGCCACCCTCTATTTAGGTGCCATTCCTGGTGGTGTTGCAGCGGATGGGAAGTTTTCTGGACCAAATTTGCTGTCTAAGCAGTAAAACCTCTGTAGTGGAGCTCACTCTGTCCAGTGTGGTCAGTTCTACAGAGGCTCTCCTGAGGCTGTATTTTAATTTGTATCTGAAACTTATTCATGAAGAAAGTAATTTACTGACTTGACCAATAGAAAATCACCTCTGTGGAGAGTATAAATTATGGTTCAATGAGACATATTGGATTTTGTTGTTATTATTCTGATGAAAACCTGTATTGATCTTCTGCTATTTCTGTTTTACTTGAAGAAAAATTGTGCACTTCATGCTCAGAAGAATCCAAGAGGAAAAAAAGGGATTACTCAGAAATTCAAATGAAAGAAAGGTAAAGTTTTTGCCCTTAGATTAATTGTGATTGAATGGTGGTTGGTAAATCTGCTTCGTGTTTTTCCTAGAAATAGCAAGCACAGGCACGTGCAGACGTGAAGCTCATGCTACATTTCAAGAGTGTAATTCTTTCATTTCAAACTGCTGTTCCTGACTTTTGCTGGTGCAAAAGAAAAAATGTAAAACCTCTGTGACACCAAGATAAATTTGAGGCTGTTTGGTACTTATGAGGGACAAGACTGTATAAAAATTCACCTTAATTCTGTTGGTGCTTATTAATTTTATTTTGTTGTGCTTCTGGGCCCCATCTTCATCTGTTACAAAAATCTAGTGCTTCCTTCGTGTTCTCTTCAAAAATTAAGAGGTATATTTCCTTTTCTGCTTTTTTTAACTGCTATCTATTGATATATAGAAGAAAAAAATAATTGTTTTTCTGTGAATGCTTCTTAGAGAAACAGGTTTACTGCCTAAGTGAAGAGCTATAAAACTGTATGTTTAGAAGTTTAGCTTTTGATAGTACTAGAGAGTGTAAACTGCAAAACAAATCCAAGTTAGTTACCCACTTCAAAAATTCCCTTTTAAAAATTATTTTTGTGATGAAGGGAAGGGTTAAGAACACATAGTATTGATAGTATGGATTATATCTGCTATGTATCTTTGGCTTTTTAATAGATACTCTCAATGAATCAAACATGGCAGTTGGCCAACATTTTCACTTCTTGATGACATCAGTGGTGACAAAAGGCTCATAATTTGTTATTTATTTGGTCTGCTGACAAGACTGATTATTTGGAATAAGACCACTAAGTTTGTCTCACCCTGTAAGTTCATAAAGTATCTTTTCAAGGAGTAGTTGAAGTGGAAGTTGTATGTTCCTTTGTGAAATGTTCTCAAGCTTTTACACTCTTAGGAAAATATTTTCTCCATCACACCAAGTAAGTATTTCTGTACAGCTGGTGCCAGCTTTGAACGTCTCAAAAAGAGAAAAATAAGTAGACAGCATAAAGCTTAAGCATTTCTTTCCCCACACTGTCTTCCTCTCTCCACACTGTGCTGGAAGCAGATGCCCTTGGTCTGTGCCTGTTCCGAGGCTTAATCTGCATCTCCTTCAGGTGTGACGGTCTGGAGAGGGGAGCTCTCAGTGCCACAGGCTCGGGGTTCTTCTGCCCTTGTTTCAAGGGCTTTGCTTTGGAATCGCCCTTTAGTCCTTGGGACCAGCTTCCCCCTGGTGGTTGGAATCATCCCTTGGAGGGTTTGAGCCGAAAGAAATCCAGCTTGCTTCTTTCCAGAGTGCTCTGCATGTGTGAGGCCTCTCTGCCCGGTAACCTCAGGGAGTATTGGGAATGTGGGTGGGTATTATTTGTACTTCAGGGAGGGAGAAGCCAGAAAGCCTCTGTCAGTGGGTCAGACAGAGAAGCCTGAATCCCGTTTTCCTGCTCAATGGATTCTGAGTAGTCTCTGTATCCACCACTTGAAACTTTGTGTACCAGCCCCCTGCTCATTCTAGAGGAAATTCATAACTCTTTGCCATGTTTGCTCTTTCCCTCGTAGCTGTTAGATGCATTCTTGATAAGGAAACAACCAAAGGAAAGAACATTTAAAATCCTAAAACACTCTAGATGTCTGGCAGTTAGACAATATTAATTATATATGTAACTGTCTTTAGAAACTCAATAACACTCTTTCATTTCTCAGTGACCCAGAAGAATAGCTTGTTCTGTAAAAGGCATTTTCTAACTATAGACAGGTATCAATTCCTTTATTGACTGAATTGATTCCTTCCTCTGCTAATGCATCTGCTGTCCTGATGAGGTGACTGTGACCTGCATCTTTGCAACTTCACATCTTTGGTGAGGGGATGAAGAAAACTGCTGGTTTTTCACCATGCTGTCACTGTATAGCCACTGCTCATGCGTGCTTTGAAACAACCAGTTGTTTCCATCATCCCCAAAGTTCCCTGATTTTTATTCACTTAAGCAGCACATCACTCCATATTTCATTTTCCTCCACGGGCCAAATATATAAAGGGCATGAAGGCACTCAGTCTTGGACACTCCCTGATGTCACTTTTGTCTCTAACCACAAATTTAATTTGTGCAAAAGCCGATGAGCTTTATGGTTTTGTGGTGATCCACACACTGGAATGAATTCCAGGCTCCCCTTGCCTGGGAAGCATTTGCCAGAACTGCTGATGTGATGGAGCAGCTGGGAGGAACTCCAGCGCAGGTGAATTCCAGCCTTTACGTCATTCCTTAAGGGAGTGGTTGGAATGAGTGTGAAGTCAGTCTCGGGTTTTTTAACTTAAGCTCCAAACTTCTTATTTTAAAGGATTCCAGGGGTTTGAAGATACTTGTAAATCGCCCCAGCAGGAAGATCAAGCAGCACAGTCTTAAGACGTTGCAGGAAATGAGTATTCTCTTGGCCAGAATATTCCCCTACAGCTCTGGGGCAGAGGGAAGTTGGGAAGGCGTCCTAATGGAGAGACAGCAAGTGAAGGGCTGCAGTCTCCAGCGGCCTCAGCTGAGAGATGTGGAGAGCCCTGAACACGAAACTTTGCTGCATATCGAGAGAAAGATGGATCTCTTCCATATCCCACACAGCTGGAGAAGGGGGAAGCACTCAGCCTTCAGGCACGGTGTGTGTTGTGGCTGCCAAGAGCTTGCTGCTTCAGAATGGAATCAGCACTGCACTTGGGCAAATCCAGGGATGGGGAAACACAGATGGGATTTCATTAACATTAATGGACTGGCTAAGGAGCCGTTCTACATGTTGACAACATAATGTACAGCTTTAATATGGCAGATTTCTACAGCTGGTGGGGACTCTGGTGTCTTCCTTGTGGAGCATGCCCAGCTATAACATTTATTTTCAGTGTTCAAAATGAGTCCTGAGGAAGATGTGGGTGAAATCCTGGTACCTGTTTCCATCAAAGCCCCCACTTCTCTTACAAGGACCTGACCTCCCACCTCACTTTTTCAAAGGATTGCTCACACTCTTGTTTCTGAGCAGAAAACATTTAAGCTGCTTTCAAAATTAACATTTATCATGTGGGGTCTTTCCCCCTTCCCAGGGCAGATTACTAATTAAACTGGAGGATTCAAGAGCCTGTCTGGAAGGAGCTCTGAATGGGGAGGAGGTGCAAACCCAGAGGACCAACATGAAACGCAGCAAGATGTTCTTCTGAAGTGGAAGACTTAAAAATGCAAGCTCATAAGGACAAAGAAAGGGAAGAAGGAGAAATCTTGATTCTGGAAAATGAGAAGCTGCTTATCAGAGGAAATGTGGATGTGTGATGCCAGGGTGGGGCAGTTTTCTCTCCAGTTCTTCTGTTTTCTCTGAAGTGGTTTGAAAAAGTCACCCTCACTTCCCTAACCTGCAGAGCTTTCCAGTGCCATGGAGCACTGGAATATGGTTGGAGTTGTGCTCTAGGAAGACGTATCCCCTGGAACAGCTTTGTTAACCTCTAGCAAGTCCCTTGAAACCTGCAGTGCTGGCCCAGACATTCAGTGCAAACAAAGCACAAGCTGCTGTAGCACATTTGTGCCAGGGTTTCCTGACTCCAAGTGCAGTCAGATATGGCCTAAAATGAGGCATTGTTGTAACAATGACAAGAGAGGCTGGGGTGAAAATCGTGTTATTTCCTTTGGAAAGAAAAGAGTTCTATTTTAAACTATTTTTTCCTTAATCTTACTATTTCATTCTACCAGTGTTTATAGCAGGCAGTACAATACTTCTTGTTATGATTGTTCTTTGTGTGACTGGGATGTAAGTAAATGTTCTGCAGCAAATTGTCTGGGATACAGAGTCCAAAGAGATTATGCTGCAGAAGTTCTAAAAAAACCCCCAGGCCCTTACCCACCCCCCACTCACTCCCTCCAAAAAGCCATAACCCAAACAAACAAAAAACCTAAAAGACTGTCATAGTTCCAAAATTGCTGTAAAAAATGTGCTAGGCTTGAAACAGAAGTCTGAGGGAAATGATTGTCAGATCCCTCAGTGTATTTGAAAAGTAATTTGTGTTGATTAAACAAAAAGTAAGAAACACACTTGGGCTGTGCTTGTGTGTTCTCACTGAGATAAATGAACAGCTCCTCTTGTTCTTTGCTTCCCCCACCTTTACTAGTGGTCATCTGATCTTCCCTTCCCTTCTGCTTCCACTAATCCTCACCAAAATGGCTGGAAAGAACTTCTGCTGTGGTCTGGAGTGTTTTCCTGTGATTATTTCTACTATTTCAGCAAGTTCAATAGACTTACTGGATGCTCAGAAGGATTTTTTGATCTGGACTTTACAAGCCTTGGACCATGTTCAACAGTAAGTAGCCAGGAGAGAGGAGAGAGACTGCTCCCTGTCACCTGAAACAAACTTTTAATTCATTCCAAGCTGTTATTTGAAACCAGAGACTGGTTAAGGATAAAAAAAATGCACAAGTACTTTATCAAGAATGTCCTTCTGCCTCTGCCCTTTCTTCTCATTTATGGCAAGTGCATTGTATCCACAGCCATCTATGCACTGATTACAAATAATTTATCAGGTTATGATCTTTTCCATTATTTTACAGGATGCTGCCTGAAGGAAATAGCAGAGCTCAGGGCCTGTGTTGAATGGGTGATGTATGAAAAGGACTTGTGGAAGTGAGTTAGAATGGAACACAAGTCACGAATAAAGGAGAAGCAGATTTTCAGTATCTCTGTGCCATTGTGTAGATAATGTGTTTGTGTGAGGTTTCAATGAAACTGTTATTTAAAGAAAACTCCCAAAATCTAACTCCATCATGGAAGGTAGCTGGTTATTGCAAGATGATTTGCCTAAGCAGATAAATTGTGAAGTGCAGCTTCTTTGGATAATTTTGTGCTCTGATTTGAGAAACCTTCAGGAATCTTATCCACAGACTTGGGTCTTTCATCCTTCTACTTGGCCCTTCCAGAATTTCTTTTGACTGAGTAATTAGAAGTTTTTTCAGGCTTTGTAGGGTTTTATTTGTCAAGACGCAAGACTTGTGAGAAAGGGGTGGAAAGTAGGGAGAGTGCTGGAAGGTCCTCGTGTACCTGGACATTCATTTTCCCCCATGGTTTCCCTGTCCCTTCAGCTGCCAGCAATAGCAGGGGATGGAAATTCCTTTGGGATTGGTAACTCTGACTCAAAAAGAAGAATTCTAGTTCACAGAATCATCTTCCAGGGTGAATTTTATTTTCACGTAGTTGAGTGCAGTCACAGGTAACCAGTGCAGAGCTGATCTGTGTGCCCACAAATGCAATTTGGCCCAAGTTTTGGAATTGCTGGCTCTGCATTAGGGTGGGAGGGCAGAGCGTTGAGTTGGGTGTGGTGCTGCCTATGAGGTGTCAGAGAGAGAGAACGGACTGTGGCATAAAACTGAACAGCTTTTTCCTCGTTCCCCTTTACACAAAGCTGAATATTCCCCAGGAGTTGCGTGGCTGGTTGAAAACTGAGGGCTATTTCTGGGCAGCACTGAGCTGCCTTTCAGTGGGAAAGGGAGCAGGGGGAGCTGTGGGAGCAGCAAGGGCTGTGTGCCAGTTCTCAGGGTCGGGAACAAGCTGGAGCAGGCAAACAGGTACCCAGCCAGCTCCACGAGGAGAGCTAAACTCAGCCTCGGCTGGCTAGGCCTGAATTAAATCAGCATTAACAGAGCGCCAGCAGAAGGAAGGCTTCACGCAGGAATGAAATGTGAATCTGGTTAACAGGCAAGGGCTATAGGCAATTCTCACTGGCCTGGCAAGTGCCACAGTTTCGCAGTATCACAAACACGATGAACCCACTGGGAGCTGTTCCTTCGGAGTGGATATTTTGCAGCGGCACAATGAGCAGGCCCTGTGTGTCAGTCAGATGAGCCGCAGCACTTTGGGCTGACATTCTGCCATGCACTGTCTGCAGTTGCTTTTTTGGTTAGAAAACTTAGAGTTCCAAACCCCGAAGTGGTCCTTGCCAAGTGCTGCTGCCTCAGCCCCAGTTGTTTGTGTGGCCCTTGAGTGCCACATCGCAGAGCTCATTGCTTGGATGGCAGGGATGGTGCCCTTAGCAATTCCCCTTACCTTGGGGGTAAAGGTGTTGCAGGATTGAGTTCAATCAGAATGAGACACACAAAAAAGCTGGGTTTTGTTTGTTTTCGCTTTTACTACTTATTACAAATATAATTTGTCTATCTTTTGTCCATTTTAGAAAACGTGGGACGGCATGGAACATGCATTAAAACCACAGCAGGTTAACAGCAGCCTTCCCTGAGAACCAGGTACATCTGCCAGCGTGGAAAGCTGTGTCTGGAATCATCTGAATGATGTGCGAGCAGGCTGGATTGTGACAATTCATTATCCTGGCAACCAGAATTTCCTGGCTGTGTTAGCAGTGTGGTTGCTACAGTTAATCAGCAGCGTGCATAATCTTACTAACCTTCTTTTTGTAACCTGCCTAACTATTGTTAGTAATCTGCTTATGTCAGTAAGCCCTGACTATTAGTAGCAAGTTCTGAGCTGGGCAGGTGCAAATATTCTTGTTTTCAGTCCTGTTGGCGACTGACTTGCACAGTACTGTTTGTGATCATGGAATTCCGGTCTCATTTGCGGTGTTAACGATCAGAAAATAAGAGTATTTCGTGCCTGTTAGCATCTGCCTCCCCTGTGCTGCAGCCACGCAAGCATCGGGGGATTGTCCCATGTGGCTAATCCTGGGGTGCAGTTCCAGGGGACACGGATCATAACTGGCCAGAAGTGAAGGGGGAAGTCCTGCTGTCCCTGTCACCTCCTGACCGCTACCTACACATTTGTGGGGTTTGCCTGGTCCCTGTGATCCCTGATTTCTCTGCTCCATCTGACTGCTGTGATTTTAGCAGACAGGAGGGACAGGAATTTTTCTGATACTATTTGTAAGTCTTAGTTCTGATCTGGCATTCCTCAGATACCTGGAATTCCTATCGAAGAAAGAAGCAATTTTGAGTTCTGCTGAAGTATGCAAGGGCTTTTTTATTTTATCCTAACGCCAAGTAATTACCAAAATATTATATAACCAGAGATGTAAAACTGTAATTCCACTGAAGGGTGAGGAGGATGGACACCAAACTATTTCTAATTTTATCTAATTTTATCTAATTTACCTGATTTTATTATTTTAATGTTTGCAAGCCAGCAGCTGCCATATCTTGTAATAATGGACTAGACAGTATTCCTGGACAAATGTATTCTGTATCCGAAACTCATGTTTGACTTCAATTTGTGGGCAATTGGATAGACACACTGCTAGAAATAATTTTTATATGTATTTTGATCTTTATAGTGCCTATTATCTGCCAAGCTCAGGCAAATACTTTGCTTGCTGCCATTAGAGAAGCCTAGAGAATTCTAAATGAGACCATAATTAGTTTCAAAATAGGGATGCCTTTAAACCTTTTCTTCAAGAATTTGAATTCTTTTGTTATTCTCTTCACCTGGAGCAGCTGTAAAAGGCAGTGATGTAATAGTTTTTTCCTCAAAAGAAAAGAAAATATAACCTGCTTGGTGTTGTGATAATTATGTACAAGGGGAGATGGTTTCTAGCGGAAGCAATATTGTAAATAGAAAGAATTCTTGAAAAAGCTCAACATCCAAAACTTCTGGCTTCCTATTTCAAAACATAAATGTATATAACTATTCTATAGAAACACTATTCTTGCACTTCAAAATTATTTCATACTACAGTCCACATGCAAAGTTGTCCTCCTCTTCCCATGTGGTATTTTTAATCCTTTTTTCAGATACACCTTTCTCATTTTCTTTGCAAATTTTTGAACATGTTCCTACTTCTGTGCTGTGGCCATTAATTAAAATATTAAAGACAGAATATTCAATAATCTGTGAGAAACTTTCCTATTCTCTGCCTCCTGCTAGGTGGCTTCCCTGAAAGCATAACTCATCAGCATTTCTCCTCTAATGAGCCTTGTACCTTAAAATGCTTCTATTATATCACCTTTTGAGAATCAAAAGACTTTTTTTTTCTCCGTTTTAATTGCATCAAAATATTTTGAGTTCTGACAGAGTACCACATATTCTGTTCTCCTTTCTATGGCACTTCTTTGCATCTTGGCAATTTACCAAAATCCTTTACCTGGATTTTGATTTTCATGTTGAAGTTATTAAGTTTTATCTTTCAATATAGCATTTTTTTTTTTTTTAGTGCTGTCATGCTATTAGTTTTTCTGGTTTGTCTACATTTAAATCATCCTCCTTGCAAAAAAAAAAAGGTAAAAAAAGAGGTCAGAGCATGACTTGGTTTTTAGGCCAGACTATTTTTCATCTCCTGACAGGTGTACGTGGCTCTTCTTTGTTTGAAATATTTTTTACTGCTGTACTTTGCTTCACCAGGTTTAATTCACCCTGACCTGTCTGTCCCCATTTCTATTCTGTCATCTCTGATTTTTCTTTGCTTTCTCTGCTTTTTAATTCCTTATTGGAATGTTTATCCCTTTATGTTTGTAATGCAATTTCTGAACTTTTTTTTAAAAACTTAAATCTCATTATCCTCCCCATCTGAAAAGCCCTGCTGCTCCAAGCGATTTCCATAAGTGGTTCCTTTAATATCTCAAGGTTTGATCTCCCATTCTCCCATTTGATCTCCCATCGAGGATCTTGCTTTTCCTACAATAAGATTGGTTTCTTTAAAATCCTTTGATAGCAAATTGTGCCAAATGCTTCCTGGAAATCTTGGGAAATCGTATCCATTTTATCTCCTTAGTCCACACAATTCTGTTTTTCTTTTCCAGAAATACTAAAAAAGACTGAGGCATAACCTCCAAAAGCTATCCTAACTCTTCCTGGTTATATCACATTTACCATGTTCATTAATTCTCTTATTACTAAGGTTAATATGTAAAAATTCAGTGACAAACTCAATCTCAATTATACACAGGTTCCCAACTCCTTCTAGAGCCTTAAAAAGCATTGGGTTTGCTACTTTCTTTAAGTTCAAAGGAATTTAGGCTATTTTTAATCCCTGTCTTAGTAGTTCAACAATTACATATTTGTTCTTTTAGAACACTTAGTTGAGTGCTGTCAAATCTTAGAAACAGATTTGACTTTTTTTTTCTTTGAAATCACTTCAAATAATCTGAGAAAAAAAGTAATTTAGAGTTCCTCTGCCTTCTTTCAGAAAATTTGATTTCCTGGAGACAAGTACCAGTAATATGTGATTATTAATTGTGTAGATCTTCAGAATCACAGAATACAGACAACCGCAAGCAAACTTCCTTGTGAAGCAAGGATTAATATTTTCACAGGTATTTTATTCAAGTTTGAAAAAACTCAAATGCACATTAGTTATGTTCACACTTCAAAAATAAATAAAAGTAATAATGCTTAAAAAATTTACAAACACAGAGAAACTGTGTAACAAAATAAGGAGGAAGGAATAATAACAGATTTTACATGGATGGGATTTTTCCCAACACTGCATATGACAGGTTAGCAAGAAAGAGACAGGAAAAAGTATTAATGACAAAAGGGAAAAAACAAATCCCAAACATTTTACTTCCATTCTTTTTTGTGGAGCAGCTGAAGTCCTGAGTAACCAGTGTGTGAGAAGAGGTACTAAAGCACTTCCTTGTACAGTTTCATACAACTAGAATTACCTGAGGTAAAATGATTCCCTTTTCACAGGGATTAAATGGCAATTCCTGCCCCAAAATCTCCCCTGGCTTTGCCAGCCTGTGGCATACGAGCCCTCAGTACTCACACTCACACTGTGTAATGTTATTGTTAAACAACGAGTTGCTGTTCATTTCAAGAATAGAGGTGCACTAATGTCACAGAAGACTGGAAAAAAGAAGATTGATACAAAAGTAAATTATTTTCTTGGTACAAACTAGGAACTTTCTTAATGGGGAACAAACAAAATTTCTGCACTGGATCTTAAACAAAGAGATAAAAATTCACAGGATTTTGTATCTGTAGCAAAGCACCAAGTTTTCCTTTCCTGGTTCCCTGGCCAGCAGTGGAAGAGGTTCCTGAGTCCCAGGCCATCCTGACACCTTCCCATCAGTCCCCTTCCTCATCACTGGCCTTCTCCTCCGAATCATCGCTCTCGTACTCCTCATCCACATACTGGAAGGCACCCTCAGCCCCGGGGTCTGACTGAGCCTCCTCTTCGTGCTCGTGGTACCCCTCAGACCCAGAGCTGGCTCTGGACTGATCCTCCTCCTCCTCCTCCT